>JANRMT010062797.1:2295058-2308663 GCA_026402145.1 Polypterus bichir lapradei | reverse complement strand
TATCTATCTATCTATCTATCTATCTATCTATCTATCTATCTATCTATTGAACTTTGTTATTTTTTTTCTTATTCACCATATCCTGACCCCTTAATTTCTGTTTCCTTTGGT
Source organism: Polypterus bichir lapradei (assembly GCA_026402145.1). Classification (NCBI taxonomy): domain Eukaryota; kingdom Metazoa; phylum Chordata; class Cladistia; order Polypteriformes; family Polypteridae; genus Polypterus; species Polypterus bichir. The sequence continues at coordinate 2,308,552 of JANRMT010062797.1, read as the reverse complement.
TCCGTCGTTTCATTTAACACATCTGATAATAACATTTTTTCAACAAATCTCAGAAAAAAGCAGCAGTATTTAAGAATTCTCCTTCCTCATCATTCCTCTATTATTACCCTCATCTTTAATTCATTCATCACACAGCAGTTTTCTAATAAAGGAACTTTAGTAGAGAATGATGATAATGTGAGTGAACACAAGCTTGAGGATATTTCTGAATCAACTCTGCTGAAAACAATGGACACTACAGGGAGCATTAAGAACCACAAGGCCCCAATGGAAGACATGATAATGGCAGATCAGTACAAGTATGGTGGCAGGGAGATCAAGGGTGAGTTATATACCCTTATCGCCAGAGTTTGACAGGAGCACATGCTGAGTGAGTGGGGATCATCCTACTCTGTCCCATCTATTAGATGGAATCAAGGCAGGAGTGGAATATCACTGCTGAATGTAGGATATAAGATTTTAACCAAGTTAATAGCCAAATGGTAAGAACCCTTCACCAGTAAAATCCTGGGAGACTACCAATGTGGTTTTTACCACAATACATCCACAACTGACTAGATTTTTATGGTCTGATGCCTCCTGGAAAAATGTCAAGAGTACAACATCCTGTTACATCAGCTGTTCATCACCTACAAGCAGGCATATGACATTGTAGATCACAGATACCTGTACAAGATATTTAAGAGTACCTTGGAAGCTGATGAGACTGAGGCTTATGATGATGGCCAACTCTGATTCTAAGGTAAAGGTGCAGAACGACATGTCTTGAGTATTCTAGTTGAATGGCAGACTATTCAGTCAGACACTAGAAGGATTCATGAGGGGCATCGTCATGAACAGAGGTGGCGCACTGTTAAACCGCAGCCTGCAATATATAACATGTTCTGATGACATTTACTATATCTCCTTTGAAGAAACTCAATAAAGCTCAAGGCAGGCTTCATGCCGTTGGAGATAGTTTGGCTTACAAATCAACAAGGGCAAGAGATTGAGAGGGAGCGAAGCATTGGTTTGATCGGTTCAAGAGAGCTGACACCTGTGGTCAAATCAATTTGAGTAGAAGAGTGTTAAGAGGCGTTTTGATGGATAAGAGGCATAATTATGCTAATTACATTTGTCATGTGTTGAAAGAGGAGTTCATGTCTGTAAAGTATATACTAATACATTATACCAATATAATACATAATATAATACCAATTATAATACCAATTATACCAATATAACGCCAATATAAGAATACCAATATATTACATAATATAATACATATAATACAATAACATACATTATGCTGATATCTAGCAAAACCTTCAGAATTTTCAGTTTTGTAAGTAAACACATTGTGTGTGAGTGTGTGTGTTCTCTGTGGCATAGTACTGTTCGGTAGCCTGAGTAACCACTGCTTTATCTATGCTTGTGAGGGAAACGTAGATAAAGGCATCATGTATGTATGTATGTATTTATGAGATTCCACTAGTTGTTCTGCCTGATTATGCTTTATTAGGACTTGACTCTACATTTTCGGAGTTAAGTCCCTATCTTGGCAGGAAGGTCTGTAAGAGCCCAGGCCACCATCATTTGCAGAGGTGGCAACATCATGCAAAAACAAGTTTCCTGCTATGCCAGCAAGTCAAGTGAACTAATAAAAATGCCAGTGTGGAGTGATACAGGGCACCACAAATCAGGATTCCAGGGCAAATATTTCTGCTGCTGGTCTTAATTCTGTTTGGTCAAATTACACATTTGATGAGATTTACTAACTGAAATGAACAGCAAACACAACAAAGGACTGGGCACACCATCTTGGTTAAAGTGCCCTTTCCATTCCCATCACAGAGATGTTCATCTGAGAAATGTGAAACCTCACAGTTTAAACTTGAAGTCATCTGTTTGGGTCATTTCCTCAAACGTCTGTCTAGTCAGCTGTACTCCACAAACTGTTTTGAAATTGTGGTCTTAAAGTGCACAGTGTTTTAGCAGTAAGAATAACTCAGATTTGTAGCCCCATGTGAATTTTCCCCACAGTGCATTTCTTCAGCTGCTGAGCTGCACTTGTGTCCATCACTACGGTGTCTGCTGACATGACATGAAAACTCAGTTACTGACTGGGCATCTGTGGAAAAATACAAGACAGCTTGGTCAATCTGGTGTACGTGACAAGGGCCATGCAGACCCTGCTTGCCCATGGTGTACGTAATAGAAAGCATGTTCTATGGTGTATGTGGCAGGAGTCATGCAGACCCTGCATGCTTATAGTGTACGTGACAAGTGCTACTTCTTGTTTCTGGGCGTCTACATTGAAGGCCACGGGTGTGGACTAATCGAGCCCCAAACTAAGGAAACTAACAGATGTACTCCACCTTTAGGTTTTTGTAGCGCTGATTCAGGCTAATGTTTTGAAATACTTGTGTAACTAAAGTCATAAGACAAGAAACCCTATAAAAAATCTTGAACACCGACCCCTCAGTGCAGATGAAGGGCGGTGTCCTAGGACTGTGCTTCTCTGTCATTTAACCTTTGCCTGGTGTGTATGAATAAAAGATTTTTACTAACTTTAATTCTATCTCTCTGTCTTCAGTCACAAGAAACGACACCACAGAAAAAGTGTCCACACATCCCTCACAGATGAAACTTCAGAATCTCAAATATGAAAACTGAATTGGAATGCTTCAATTTTGCTTTAAATTAATAACAAAATAAATCAGAGATATTTTGTCTCCCACTAAGATTATACTTGCCCTCCTCACCAAACAAACCTGCAAATTTAAAGCTTCATTGCATCCAGAGATCCAGAACTTTATAGAATATTTACAAATTATGTCCATCAAGTTTATAACAAATGGTGTGAAATGTCGACTTTCAGTTCACATGGAATAGGATATCAAAGTGTAAAGTCATATTTAAAAGAAGTAATTGAACCTTAAATGAGTTACAGGTCTATTTTGCTTGTGCTATGCTGGACAGTTAGTGAGCACTGCACACTGCTGACCCTCCAGTACTCACACACTCACCTTGAACAGTCAGTAGATAAACATAACTAAAATATGACGGTGACATATGGACATGACACCAGTACACTCCACTATCAGACTGAGTCACAGATGGAATTATGTAGGTGTCTGTAGAGGCGGGGTGAACCTCTTTAATCACTTCTTTCAGTCTCCATTTCCTCCAGTAATATTTTGAGGTAGTCAGATTGCTCTCAATGCTGCAATCCAGAGTCACATTCTCTCCAACGGGTTTACTCTGATTCCAAATTTTCGGTGTTGGCTTCAATTGATCTGGAAAAAGAAATCAGATTTAAATGACAAACAGAGAGAAATCAGTCAATCACATCTGCTGCTTTAAACATGTAAATTAATTTACATGCCTCTGGTTGTTTTTATTCTAAACACGTCTCATGGTGAGGTGAGTTTGTTTGAAGACTCCACAGTAGAATTAAATTAACCACCCAGCACATAAAATTTTGCTTCCTCATCATTTTTATATTATTAGAGGACTTTATGTTTTCAGACAAGAGTTTTATAATACTGAGAAATTTGAACACAATGAAACAATACAAAATAAGAAAGAAAAAAAAAAACACCCATATATAAACGGCAATCTGTCTCCTCACTAATTTTCATACGACTGCTAATTTCTTGTAATTTTAAGATTTGATGAACGCCTTTTGCCTCAGGTGGAGGAGCAGTTGAACTGAACAAAGAAATTAAAACACATTGTGAGTGAGCCTGCTGACTACACAGCATGTCCATCAAAGATCAAGACTCAAAGAAACAAACCACAAGACGCCTTCAAGGGAAACATTTTATGAGAAGTGAGATAAATAAGTTCACTGAGTAGTGAGAATGTCGTCTTTCTATTTGTGTTAACAAACAGACTGACAGGAATGAGTGGCACTCCTGAGGCGAGCTTACTAGGTTTCAGTTTATTTCCTTGCAGAGATCTCTTATTTCAAAGAATTTGCACTTCAATGTAAAACTCCCCTCCTCTAAAGCTTATAAGACCCCACATGGAGAGAGACCCTCTAGTCCTCCTAGTCTCAGACAGACAGTAAGTGACCTCTGCACATCACTAAGCTCCCAGTTGTCACAAACTCACCTTGAACATTCAGTGTCACAGCATTGCTGACCTCTGAGTAAGCAGGTGGATCATCTCTGACAGCCCAACACCAGTACTCTCCACTGTCAGAGGTCCTCACAGACTTCATCGTGTATGTGTCTCCAGTGATGCCAGTAATCTCCTTCCACACGCTTCCCCAGGTTTTGAACCAGCGATATCTCCAGCCAGGTAAGCCCTCCTCAGTTTTGCACTCCATAAACACATCGGCATGTTCAGGAATCAGTTCTTTCTGATTTCTTATCTTTAGTGTGACATTTAGTTTCTCTGTAGGGAAGAAAAGTAAAAAAACAAAAATATGTACACAGTGACTCCTAGATCAGAGAGCTAATCAAACTGCTGCTTAAAGTCCATACATCAGTGACTTTCTAGCTAAAATGAAAACCCTTGTTTAAATATTGTCATTGTTTTATCACTTCTGATTTTGATTTTTTTAATGCTTCATAATAATAATAATTAATAGTACTTATTTACATTTATGCAGAGCTTTTCTCACTACTCAAAGCTCTTTTCATAGTAAGTGGGAAGCCAGTTCAACCACCACTAATGTGTAGCATCCATCTGAATGATGCAACGGCAGCCATTTTTGTGCCAGTATACTCACCACACATCAGATGTCAGATGGTGAAGTGGTGAGAGGTAGCCAATTAGAGACAGGGGATGATTAAGGGGGCCAGAATGACTAGGTCATGGAAGGAAATTCATCCTGGACACTGGAATACACTCTACTCTTTACGAAGGATGCCCAGAGATCTTTTATGACAACAAAGAGAGTTTTATGTCTCATCCGAAGGACGGTGCCATTTTAACAGCACAATGTCCCAGTTACTATACTGGGGCATTGGGGTCAACATTCAGACCACAAGAGAAACATCCCTTGCTGCTCTCAACAACTCCTCTTCCAACAGCAAACAAAGATTTTCCTAGATGGTCTCCCATCCCAATACTGACCGCCCTTGACTATGCTTAGCTTCAGGTGCATAACCTCTTCTGAAGTACAAGTGGCGTGGCTGCTTCTTAACAATATGAAGACAGCAGGCCTGAATATAAAAAGTGAGCTTACTGAGTTTCAATTTATGTCCCTTCCAAGAACTCCTATTTCAAAGAGTTAAAGGTCATCAGATTTAAAGTGACAGGACAGCCAGGTGCAGGTGGAGCTCCTCTAATAATATCAGTGTGGGACAGTTTGTGACCACTGCTCATGTCTGATCATCTTGTAGTGTCACCATCAGTGGAACTGAATTACTGAAGTTGAAAAACACTAGGGACCCCTCTGAGTGTGTCACACCAGTGCGCCACTTGATTGTCATGTTTCAGACAAGATTCCTCCCCCCCAAACCCAGGGATCCAAGATTTGTTTCATATCTTTTAAGTTCATTTTGTGCCATTTATTCAAGATAATGTTGCTTTTGTTAATTACATGCTTTGTTCTCTGTTTTTGATCTTCTCTTTAAGCTACCTGTGTTATGCCCCATGTGTGCCAATCATTACCAGGAACTGCTCTTCACTCTTTAACTCTGGGGGGCTCCCATAGTTCCTGGTGGTTCATTTTGAATTTACTTTGGGAGTTTGATCAGTTCTTGTGTTTCTCTGTGCTTTGTGCCTGTTTGATTTCTCTGGAGTTTTGACCTTTGCGTTTTGTTCTTAGACTTTCCCTTGGGATTTTTGTTTTGGGACTGTGTTCACCTCGGATTTCTTTGTGTTTTTAGGTAACTCCATTTTGATGTTTTGCTCTTTGGAACTCCTCAATATCCTCAAGAAAACAACCTTTTTTATTTTAATATAGTGTCTGTATTTGACCTTTTATCTCATCATGGTTTGAGATCCCCCTGTAGTTGGCATTATTGGAAATGATTTCGCAATTTTTGTTCGGACTTATGTGCCTTAGTACTCCGACTTCACAACACTAATGAGACTCATTCCGTAGGCGAATGTAAGACTCTTAATAAGTGACCATGTGTTGTGGTAAACAGTAGGACTTTAGAGACTTTCAAAACTTGACTTGATGTTATTTTGGAGGTATTAAGTGGATAGGACTAGTGAGCTTTGTTGGGCTGAATGGTCTGTTTTCGTCCAGATTGTTCTAATGTTCTAACCAAGGGGTCTCATGTGTAACGGCATGCTTAGAATTCACACTAAAACATGGCTTATAGACAAAACTGGAAATGTGCTTACACACAAACAAATCCAGATGCATAAAACTGTGTGTACGCCAAGATCCACTCACTTCCTCTTTATAAATCCTGAAATTTAACGCAAGTGCATGCGCCTAGAGCCCCACTCCCATATTTTAATATGCAAATCAATATAAATAGCCCCTTTCCTTCAGTGTTCTATTAAAAGACAATGGCAAAAGCACACGGAAAAGAGAAGAATTTCAGCAATTGAAGAGTGGAGGCAAAGGAAACATATTATATGTTGACGTAAGCAGTGATATAAGCAACAAAAGGAAGTTGATGGAGTGCTACAGCGTGCCAGAAACACTTGAAAGTTCAAGTTCAGAAAGTCGCTCAATGGTCAGATATCAAAGTTGACGTGAAAAGTGAGTTGCAGCCCACCGTTTGTTTATTCTGTTTCAGATGATATTACAAAAGCTGACCCCCATGTTGAGGACTCAAATCCACGCAGTGATGGTGCTGCTGTGTCCAGCACGTCTTCAGGCACAAGCATCTCTTCCCTGGAAACTGCCGGGTACCCATCTGGATTTGTGCTGATGGATTCTGTTCTGGAGTGACCAAATGCAAAAAAGATGTGGCCAATGAACTAAGGAATATAAGGGCTGTACTATGGACTATTGACCACAAATTAAATTAATTGGTTAAGATATAAATGCTGCATCTGATTACCTGTTTTTACATTCTGCTAATTACATTCAAATGAAGTTGTAACACTGTCCAGTCTGGTAGATCATTTGTTGTATCAGGGTAAGATACATCATAACACATCTCTTCAGGTACGGGTAAGCCACGATTGTGTGCCATATTATGCAGCACACTACATGTTTGCACAATGCGACAGAATTTCTGTGTACTATAGAGCAGCACATTAATGGAAATACTTTCTGTTTACATAAGCATATTCATTCGCTGAAGGCACTTTTATAATGTAGACTTGGTGCTGAGCGCCACAATGGATCAGTTATTTGCTCTTTACATGCTCTTTGAGATGATATATCTTTAAAAGGACTGCTTGCCTTTGCTACACTAGTTGGAAAAAGCAACTGCAACTGATAATACCATCCTATACAACTGGCATGGAGTGACTCAGTGATGACTGAAAAATACCTGAATGGTCACCCAGTTCATATTGAAAAGCTCCTGTGGATAAAAACCCAAGAGTGGAAAGAACTTGCAAATAGGCAGGTAGAGCACAATTCCTCAAAGTCTGCCTTTATAAAGCTGGCACCCTTTCATCACACAGCTCCAAGAGGATGGCTCTTGGAAATCAAAATTGATTTAGAAGCCAGTCATCATCACCTATAAATACACACACTCTTCTAATTCTATTCTATTTTGCGATGTCTTCTAAGAACGCTAAAGCAGCCACGGAAGTTAAAATAGTTTGGCTAAGTACACCATTATATTGTTACAGAATAATCACAATCAAGTGAAATTAATTTGTAAATGATATGCAATTATTTTCAGTGTTATTGATAAATCCTGCATCACTGATGTACAGTAGTTCTGAATAAAGGGTGACAAAAGAGAAACCGTAGCACTGTTTTGATGCTAGCTGCCACCAGTTTTCAAAACCGAGGAGAAGAATGTGTACGCAAGTGGGGAGGCTACCGTAAAAATGTGCGTGGCTTTACGCCAAGTTAAGTTTTTATGCATCTCAAACTGATCGTAGAGGTAGGTTTACACAAAATTTTTGTGCGTACTCACTATTTATACATGAGACCTCTAGTCTTGGATACACAGTAGAAAATAAATGAATGAATGAACGAATGGATCAAAATCCACAATTATAACATCGTGCTTCACTGTTTTCATTCTAGTGAAAAACCTAAAGTAGAGACGTCTGAACTGTTTTCACAACTAGAGCAACCCTGCAAAGATTTTTGTAGTTAAGGCTTTTTGACTACCAGAGCTGCACAGACAATTCACAGAAACAGTAAATCAAAGCAACTTCTACTTTCCAAGTAGTGTGTAAAATGTAGTGATAACTTGATGAGCTTTAAAAATATTGAAAGGAGAGCAGAACTTGTGTTACTTAACATTTAAGGCCAGATGAAGTCTGATGTCAAAGTGTAAAAGAATTGATAAAAAGAAGCCATTGATGTTTCAGTGCCATAAACTTCTAATCTATAAATGAGTATATTCAGGAGAATGAAGTGTCTCTGGTCACCCATTTCTTCTGAACAGATAGTGATCACTGCACACTGTTGACCCTCTTGGAGTCACACACTTACCGTGACGACTCAGTGTAACAGCATTGCTGGGCTTACAGCAAAATGTGTGTTATCAACTTTTTAAGATCAGATGAAGTCTGATGTCAAAGTGTAAATCAAGTAATAAAAAGAAGCCATGTAAGTTTCACTTCCTTAAACTTTCAAACTATAAACCCAATGACAATATTTATGGGAATGACACCTCTGTGGTCACCTGTTTGTGCTGGACAGGTAGTGACCATTGCACACTGTTGACCTTTATGTAGTCCTACACTTACCTTGAAAACTCAGCGTAACAGCATTGCTGGGTTCAGAGTATTGAGGATACCCAGCTCTTTCACCAGCACACCAGTACACTCCAGTATCAGACTGAGTCACAGACTGGACCGTGTAAGTATCTCCAGTGGTGCCATTAAGTAAATCACTCCCTCCTATCCAGTTCAGTTTGTACCAGGTGTATCTCCAGCCAGTAAAGTTGCCCCCAATGATGCAGTTCAGGGTCACTGCGTCCCCAATGTGCACAAGTTTCCTCATTTTCAATGTTGCCTTTGGTTCATCTGTATGGAAAATGAAATGCAATTTACAACAGTGAAGAAACAGATTATGAGAGATTAAAAATAAAGCTGCTGCTTTTAAAAGTTGCAAATTAATTGATTTTCTCTTTAAATTTCAATTCCTTCCTTTTATATTTTCATTCTTCACAGTTTGGATCGTAAGGGTGTTTTGTTTAAAGACTTCTCACTAGAAGGACAACAGCAGGCCAGCATGGAAGAATGTGTCTCTCATCACAGCCATCTTGCAAAAAGACCAACATCATACAGGACTTGCATTATACTGGCATCATGAAAAAAAGTTTAGGCCATCCTCTTGCCTCTCCTTATCCTCACATGTATGCAGTTTCTAATGCTTCCGATGATTTTAATTTCTGTTTGTAAGAAACGACAAGGAATATTATGATCCAGGTTTCCCAGGAGGTCTGTGGAATAGGCAAGCATCTGGAATAGTCTGTGTGGCAGTAGCCCAGTAAAACATCTCACCAGCTATTTGCATTTGGGAGTTCAGACAGAAGTCCCAAAATAATATTAGGATTGTGGGTATTCATTTGTAGAAAGAAATATCTGAAAAAATCTGCTATCATTGAATTTTTTTGACAGGTAAAATAAACTCCAATCAGAATAATGGATACCAATGTCCTTATGAGATAAAATGATTATCAAAAATTCTAGATGATGCCAGGAGGTTCTTCACAACATTGTGACACTGCTGTGCCACAAATTGTTCACATGAAGGTACACTCTGCAACGTTCATAACATAAATAAACTCTAAACAGACTAAATCTAGGGAGACTCTCTGCCTCATCATGGACAAAGACATTCTGGCTAGTGCTAAAGTGAGAGTGCAATCAGCTTGCGTACAACTGAAGCACATCCATTTTATTGTGTAGTGATTGGACATTTGAAATAATCAAATGAAAAACTGGCCAAAGACCATGTTTTATAAAAAGTCCTGACTCTGTATCCACTCTTTCCTCCTCCCGTGTTCACGGATCTCCAACCCCACTTCTTTCCTCCTGTTTGTGTGGCCCTTGATGTTGTGCTGCAATTCCACCAGGTGGACCACCATCTAAGTGTCCTGCTGCAGTGCAACAATATACAGTATATGAGAAAGTATTTCATTGGTGAAGACAGAAAAACAGAGAAAATCAGCACAGGTATAAATGATGTTGTCATTTCAAACGAAATTTGAAAAAACAGACTGCCACCCTTAGTGTCCTCTCTTTAAGTTCATCTTCTCACAAATGGAAGATGTAATTGTGTAATTGAAGCTTCACTTATAGATCAGTTTCCAATGTTCAAATCTTTACTCACAATCAAACCTTTGAGATTAGGAAATAAGACTAAAAACACAAACAAATCAATACATCAACACGCCACCTCCTCAAAAACTGTCCCATGAATGTTTGTTTTTCATTTTTGTAAGAGTTGATAAACGACTCTTGTCTAAGGTAGAAGAGCTACAGACCCGGAGAAAGACACTAAAACACAATGTGACTATTGCACTCTGAAAACAAAAATCAAAGTTTTAATTCCGACTGAGACACAAAACATAATGACATCTTAAAAGGTAACATTTTATCAAAAAAAGAGTTAAAGGAGTTAAGCGAAAGATGAGACTCTACTCATCTCCATCTCTGAGTTAACAGGCAAACTGTAAATAATGAAGAAGAGGGTAACTTATCTTCAGCGCTCTTAGCCCTGGGGTGTTGATCTTACTCAGCTTTAGTTTACTTGCATTCAGAAAACTCTTATTTGAAAGATAAGGTAAATTTCACCTGTTGAAGTTACCCTTTACTTCTCTAAAACCACCAAGGAGCCACATGAAGATAGAGCTTCCATCCTTCCAGTACGCGCTGGACAGGTTAAGTGACTGCTGCTCACTGCTGACCCTCATGTCATCTCACAGGCACACACTCACCTGGAACAGTCAGTGTCACAGTATTACTCAACTCGAAGTAATAAGGATGATCATCTCTGAAAGCAGCACAGCAGTACACTTCACTGTCATTTAACGAGACGGACTGAAGCGTGTGTGAGTCTTCAAGGATGCCATAAATATCATCCCACAGTATTGATGAAGTCTGTTTGTACCAGCTATATCTCCAGTTAGGTAAGTCACTCTCAATGCTGCACTCCAGAGTCACATAGTCCTTCTGATTCTTTATTTTTAGTGTCGCCTTTCGTTTTTCTGTATTGAAAATAAATAAAGATGAGATTCATACAGTCAGAGAGAGCCGACACACCCAATCAAACCTGTTCATCTATAATTTCAATTTCAACACTTTGCACTAAAATCACTGAATTTGTGTTTTCATTCTTAAGATGTTCAGTGATAAGACTTTGTTGACACTTCTCAACAGAATGAAAGCAGAAGGCTTTAAATTTGCGTCTCTCAATATTCCAATAGTGGTGCTATTTTTAATTTATAGCTTATTCACATGAATTTTATAATGTTCACAACATTACACACAATGAATTCTTGTAGTTTGGATAAAAAGAATAAAAATAAAAACACACAAGAACAGTATATTGGTAATGTGTCTCCTTTTTCATGGATATTTATTTTGCGTCCTTTTAACCCTCTAAAGTCGACCCTGCTGTTTTGGGTTCGCTGGCCAGAATGAACAATAATATAAAGTCTTTTTAAACAAATGGCATAAAATCATTAATTTCCTCATTGCTACAATGAAAGAAGAGTGTTTTGCCATTAAAATGGCATATTGCATACCCTGATACCACATGTTTATGCTTCTTTCTTCAAAGATGGCCGAGTTGCTGTATCACGGCAACAACTTTCCCCAGCCCCACCCCTACGGCTTTCTTGAGGGTTCTGATTGGTGGACAGATCTACTAAACGAGAGAGGTGTTTCAACTTTCAAATGACATCTCATTCCATTTAAAGATTTTTTTTAAACTTGCAACTATTGGTATTGTAATTTGGATACACAATTTCATTTTTTTTACCAACTACATATTTTCTGACAAAGTAAAATCTGCACTTCAAAATGATGCATAGGCCAGGGGTCGTCAACGGATATGTACGCTCTGGATAACTATTTGAAAATAACAAAAATGAAGAAAAATATCCTGTTTTTTTTTACTGCTTCAAAACAGTAAAATGAGAAATAGTCCTTATAAATATTTTATAACAATTTTTTTCTGGGTGTTCCTGACACTTTTGTAATTTTTGGAAGCTTATTCCAACAATTATAAAAATAAGAATAACATTCAAAATGCATTTTTTAAAATAAAAAACATTACTATTTTTTGCAACTTTTTCTATCTAAAAGAGAAATGTCTGACCTGTGTTTTGATGGGTAGAACATGAATGATAAATGGAGCATAATGAAGTTATAGCCAGTTAAATTAAAGTAGTAGAAAACAGACATAAATGAGGCTGAGTCTAAAGAGTTAAGATTGGATGGATGCGTTTCCTTAGGTAGTCAAGAAGCAGGATAGGACAGAGATGACTGTTGAGACCAGGTAGATCCAAACGGTAAAGAGTTCCAAAAGCACTTCCAAAAATATATACTAGAGGGCGGTATACAGCTGAATCCCGGCTAGAATAAGGGCAAACACAGAATCTTTTTTAAATCAGCAAGATTTATGCTTTCTACAAAAATGCTCAGTAATAATGTGAAGCTTCGAAGAGCAAAACATGCATAAAGAAGCTGCCTGAAACACAAGGCAATCTAAGCTAACAAAACCCCGAATGCAGAATCCAAAGACAAAAATCAAAAAGAACAGAAGGTCAAAAATCCTCAAAATCAGATAAAGCACAAAGCACAGCCAAAGGCACAAGAGCTCACCAACTCCAGAGCGCATTCTCAATGAACTATCAGGAACTGTGGGAGACCCTCTAGATTTATAGATCGGAGGGCAGTTCCTGGAGGTGATTGGCGGGTAGTCCCATGTCTTGGTGGTCTTCCCACAGTACACATGGAACATAGCACAGTCTTAGACACAGATACATAAAACATAAAGAATAATGCAAATTATAAACAAAAGAAACAGTACAAATGAATCTAAAATGTACAACAAAGACACAAAAGAAGCATTTGAACCTCTGCCAGAATATAACAAGAGACAACAAACATTAGTGTGAGAGATGCTGCTGACTACTCAAGGGTCACAGCTTGAAGTTTATCGAAATATGATGCGTTCAAGTGAAACATTTAATTAAGAAGAGAGTTTAAAAAGTGCAGTGAGAGACCAGACACTTCTCTTCATATCTATGACTCTGAGTTAGCAGACAGACTGAAAGCCAGCGGGATGAGCTTGATTCATATTTTTAATACTCCTGCTCTGGTGAAGTGGGCTTCTTGGTTTACATTTTTCGTCCATTGAGTGAGCTTCAATATCAAAGAAATGAATATGCTCACTTCTGAAACCACAGGCCTGTCATGTATATATATATATATATATATATA
>JANRMT010062797.1:2222760-2285058 GCA_026402145.1 Polypterus bichir lapradei | reverse complement strand
TCCTTTTATCCCAAACCAAAGCCTTTCTCTCTTAACACTGCAGAGGACACAAAACTAATTTTCTTTAATTGCTGGCAAGGCACATTACCAGAGGCAGAAATTTGAACTTTCACATAGAAAATGTAATTTCTATACCACAGCCGTCGTGTAGCGCCTTTCAAAAGGGATCTACTACCGAGAGATGATCCATATACATTTTAGCTGCTGTTAGTACTACTTACCTGTTCTGTTATACCGTCTTTAAAATGTAGTTTACCCGCAACCACTCCAGTAGTGCTCAATGTGCCTTTACTTCTTAAAACGTTAATGTTTTACTGTTTAATAACTTATAGACTACATTTTATTATTTTTCCCTTGCACTCAGTGATCAAAGCTATACACACACATATAGACACATACATATATATATACACATATATTTATATATACCTGTGTGTATGTTTGTATGTATGTGTATACACACACACATACATACATACATACATACATACACAGACACACACACATATATAATTTGTGTGTGTGTATGTATGTATGTATATGTGTGTGTATATATGATGTAGATAGGTATGCATATATATATATGTGTATATGTAGATATGTATAAAGATATGTATTTTGCTATATATATATATATATATATATACAACAATTACATTAACAATCATGTTGCGTTATTTTTAAAATTTTTCCTTTTCTTTTTCATACCTTCTTTAACACACTACTTCTCCGTTGCGAAGCGCGGTTATTCTGCTAGTAAAAGATAAAGAGTAGATGACAAAGTAGAAAGTCGTAAAGTAGAACGTCGTTGATTCAAAAACATTGGCGCGATACACATGCAGAGCAGGTTGGAGATAATGAAAGTACTAAAATTCGAAAGTCTCAAAGAAATGATAGTAAAGAACGCATTAGTGCAAACAAATGGAAATTATTACTCGGTGAAATAACAGAATAGCAAAAAGAGATCGAATATATTGTTCAGATTTAGACTTTAATTTCGAGACTTGTAGATCGTCTAATTCGTGTTGCCATCAGGGAAAAGTAGTGTTTCTTCCCAATGAAGAAGAGTATCCACGAGAGCTGGGGGTTGGTGGGTGAAGCAAGCAGGGGGCAAAGCTCCCTATTATTTAAAATAAAAAAAGGAGATGATATGTGGCAACCTTTGGGGTACTGATTGACATACTTAGGCTCTTTGAAAGACAACCATTAATACTCTTTATGTTCTGTTTGTTAAAAAGTCCAAAATCTGCCACACCAAGTTAGAGTCCTAAGAGAATTAATCAATTTGTCAACTAAAATGTTTGTTTGGATTGTATTAAATGCTGATGAGAAATCTATAAATAACAATCCTCTTTGGTTTTTTGATCCTTCCAAGTTCTTATACAGTAACTGCAGAAGTGATGTGGTGTCCTCCACCCCTCTTTACTTACCAGTATGGGTATACATAGGCCTAGGTTTTGTTAAGCAGTTGTCTCCTAAATAACTTCTCAAAGGATTTCATGACATGAGAAGTTAATGTCACAAGTCTGAAATCCCTTAATGCTTTGGGGTGTGCAGTTTTTGCTTAAGGAATAAAAGTTGCCTGGTTCCATAACTCTCTGGGCAGACAGGTTGCAGCAAGACAGACAGAAGTTCCACATCTTTTATGTAAACTCTTTCTTTAACCATCATCGTTTTTCACAATTGTTTGTTTATATAAAGGCAGGCGACTCCACTGTGTGACTCACCGGTGATTGCTGAGTCTCTGTCCAAACTAGTTGGTTAACAGGTCTATTGCAAGAAGTTACTGTGTTGTGAATTCAGATGGTAGCATGTCTGACCACGAGTTTAACATTCTTAGTCAATCTTAGCACTAAGAATGTTAAACTCGGGGTTAGACATGCTACCATCTGCATTATTCTGCAAGTGCCATAGACCAACACTAAGATTAGTATTTAATGGAAAAAGCATCTTGGCTTTCTCAGAATATTTCATGACTAAACGAGCTTGACCCTTTAGAGAAAACAATTTTTCTCAAAACTCTCTATGGAGCTTTATACTGTATGTATAACAGATATTGTCATAGAAGATAAGGGTTGGCTGGCATCCCGGCTAGAATGGAACTTTCCCAGCCTGGTCGAGAATGCATTGATAATCAAAGGAAGGAAGAAGACTACCACCTGGAGTCATGTTCTTCCTCACTCAGACAGGTGGCAGTTTCTCTCTGGTGGGTCAACCATATACACACTGGCAGGGCTTCATGGGAATTGGATTTCTAATGGATTGGGTCTCTTCGGCATCACCAGAGGGAGTTGTGGGAAGGAGCTTGCATCTAAAGTATGCCTGGGTCTGGTATAAAGGAAAACACTCCTCCTCCTCACTGTACTCAGTGTGTCAGAGTTGTGTGGATGAGGATGAAGATCACTGAGGAGGAGTGGATGAGTGGGAAGAGGCAGAGAAGAAGTCTTCTGATTATAATTCTGTTTGTGCAGCCTTTGAAGAAGCCTGTGAAGGGTATTTGTACCCAATAAATCACTTGTTTCAACCTGAGACCTGTGTAGCTGTGGTTATGTTTGGGGTTTGGGGGCTGCAATGCCCCATACTGATCACATTATTTACACATTCTATTCTAAAAGACCTTTACAAAACTATTCCTCTGTTTTTTCATTGAACAAACCTCCCAAATTAATTACTCAGAACATGGCACATACCCTTAGATTTTAAAAGAGTGCTGGACCTTCTGACAAATGGCAGTGAGGCAATAACTTTACCAACACCAGGAAGTAAAACCATTTTAACTCAAAGAACAATTGATTTACTCACAGTTTTGAAAATTATAACATAACAAAATATTTAATATTACAAAGTGTTCTAAATGATTAGTTCTAAGTGATTAACCCAGAATAAATGGCCAATAATAACGATAAGTCTCATCACCCAATTAGTTTGTTCCTATAACGTAATAGGGAGATATGGGATTAAAACCAGACCACCACCACTTCCATTTATTTCTATTGCACATTTTCAAGCTAAGGATGTGCTCAAATTACTTTACAATGTGTGAAAGAAACAGTTACATACAAAGAAAAACGAATTGAATTTGGATTAGAATAATAATGAATATTCTACTAAACATAAATATAAATTCACATATATAAAATATAAATACTAAATATAAATTCACATAAGATGAATATCTAATTAAGAAAAGTAGAGTCCTTAAATAGTTGACAGCCAACTATTTAAAGAGTCCTGGTGGTTCCAGACTTCTTCCATGTCACAATTCCTAAGGCCACTGTTCTCCTGGGGACACTCAAAGCTGTAGAAATGGTTTGACCCCCTTTATCTCATCTGTGCCTCACCACAGTTTGATCTCAGAGGTCCACAGAGAGTTGCTTGAACTTCATGGTTTGGTTTTTGTCCTGACATGCAGTGTCAGTTGTGGGACCTTCTATACACAGATACACATGTGACCCTCCAAACGATGTCCAATCAGTTCAGTTTATCCCAGGTGGACTCCAATCAAGTCCTGGACACATCTCAATGAGGATTAAAGCAAACAGGAGGCAGCTGTGTACAACACAGAGTGAAAAGGTCTGAATACTTCTATGAAGGAGAGATTGCAGTTTGTGATTTTCAATGAATTCGCCAACATTTCTGAAAATACGGCTTCACTTTGTCATTCTGGGTTGCTGAGTGCAGATTAATGGGCAAAAATGGCAAATCTATTATTTAAAGTTAAATCAACAGTACAGCAAAGTTTGTAGAAAGTGAATGGGGTCGGAATACTTTGGAATTCATTGTATTTATTAAAAGAAAACATTGTAATTTTGAATGCTCAATCTTGTAATTGAGGAACAAAATCATGTCATTGTAAAATCTACAAAAATACGTCACCTTGGGTAAAGTGGTCTGCAAAATAAAAAACTGTAAATATGTAAGCTTTTTGCAAGCCTTCCATCTGCTTACTGGACCCTTTAGCTCACCACAGCACATCAGGAAACTGGAATCTGCAACATCAGGCAAAACGGAGGAAACGGAAAGAGATAACAACAACTGTTTTGTTTCTGTGGCACATTTTCATACAAAACATGGAACTCAAAATGCTTATCAAGATGTTATAAAAACTGCAAATAAAAGAAAACAACAACGATCTGGAAGGGACTCCATTCTAGCCATTATTTACATATTAATTAACCATTAGTAGTATTATTTTCATTGATATTAAATTGTTTTGAGTTCAGAAGTCACGTCCATACCTAGCTGCTGCTGTTGTGGAGTCTGCATGTCCCCTCAGTGTCTAAATTTGTTTGTCCTCGGGGCATTTGGTTTTCCTTCCACATCTGAAATATATAAGCGTGAAGTGAATGTCGAGTTCTAAATTGGCTCCATGGGGATATACATGAGTGGGCCATGTGGTGAACTGACTCCTCTTGCAATGCTCCTTTCCTACCTCACACATTATAAGTCATGGCCCTCTGTAATTCATATTAGTTAAGCAGGCTTTGGATTATTATTGTGTGGTACAGCATCCGTAATCAATAGCGTTGGCAAACTGCAAAATTCATTCAAGGCGCAGATGCAAAAAAAGATTTAGGGCACTTCTGTGACCTCGTATAATGAAAATGAACAAAACTTTCTACAAAGATCGAGTAGATGTGTTTTCAGACAGAAGACTGAAATTGAACTGACTCAAAGTTGGCCAAAGTGCTGGTTATATGGGTTCCATTTAGGAAGGGGCAGGTCCAGGAGGGTGGACAACAGAAGTGATGTCAGAGGTGGAACATCCATCAAGCTTCCCTTCTCCTGGTTTGAATGGGTTAACTACCATCAGTAGAGCGCTTAAGCTGCCTCACAAGTGCATGCATGTGACACCTGATTTAACAAACAAACAAACAAAGACTAAAATTCCAGAATATTTTGTGACCAACCGGGATCCCGTGTTGTTTCATTGTGTAGTGGGTGCGGCAACGTGCCTGCTCCCCAACTTGACTTGACTTGACTTGTTGTTAGCAATGAAGCACCATTTACACCACATGACCCCAAGAAAGTGTATCTTTTGAATTCATCTTTCGGAAAGATTTAAAATGGCAGCCCACTGCACACAGCTTCTAAGATTTTGGATTGAGTGCAAACAAACCTTGCCAAGTCTAACAGCTATTTAGAGAAATGATCATTAAAGAGATAAGATTTTGGCTTTGTTTCCTTCTGACTCTGAGTTTTCTTTGGTGTTTTGTGCTTTAATGGTCAGGCTTCTCAACTTTGGGGTTAAGACTTTGCTTTTGTTTTACGCTTTGTACTTTAAACCTCCAGTCTACCCTGTGAACTGTGATATTAAATATTTACAATTCAGACACATACAGTAAGAAAGTCATAGCAACAGCACATGCAATAATATCCTAAAGTAAATATGGTGTAAGTGAAAATATTAAAACCTCTATAATTAAATCCTTGAGACGTTAATTGACTTTTTTTAAGAGTCTTCGATTTAAATCCTTTATACAGGTTGTAACCAGTGGACAGACTGCAAAGGAGACAGACAAAATAGCTGGGCCACCAGCTGGGCTACCCCAGTTAATTGTACGTAGACTTTGAGCCAAAACAACAGAAGCAAAAAAAAAAAAAGGGGAGTTTGGTGGGCTAAGCATAAGAATTAGATGCCAATTTGGTCAATACAATAAGAAACAACACAAAAGGTTTGTCAGGTGATTCCAGAATGAGCCACCATCTTCCAGGGACCGCCCATTTTTATTGCATCCTGACCAGAAGGGGTGGAGCTTGCTCAGTGCTGAAGGCAGAGGTTAGGCTTCTTCCATGGGCTGCCTCTCAGAACTGTGGGAGGAAAAGTACAATAAGAAACAACACAAAAGGTCTGTCATTGGGAGCCCTGTCTCTAGAGTGAGATACCATCTTCCAGGAACTGCTCATTTTTATTGTTCCCCAACTGCATGCAGAGGCTAGGCTTATTCCTTGGGCTGCCTCTCATAATAATGTGAGAAAAATTAGACAGTATTAGTGATATTGCCCCCTCTTGTCCTGGGGTGGTACCATAAAAGTGCCAGGAAGGTGATACCTAGGCACACATGCTTGACAAGTTTAGGATTACTTTTTGAGCTAATTACCTGAAAATCATTATTAACATGCATATCTGGTGCATAATGCAGATGGCCCGAGTTTCCAGTGTTGTATATAAATGTCAAGTTGGCCATTTTGAACTTTGATTTTATTAATGTCATGTGTTTTATAGAATTTCATGTGTTTTTGGAACATTAGAACAATCTTGGTGAGAACAGGCCGTTCAGCCCAACAAAGCTCACCAGTCCTATGCATTTAATTCTTCTGAAATAACATCAAGTTGAGTTTTGAAGGCCTCTAAAGTACTCCTGTGCACTACACTACTTGGTCACTTATTCCATGTGTCTGTGGTTCTCTGTGTGAAGAAAAATTTCGTAATGTTTGTGCGAAATTTACCCTTAACAAGTTTCCAACTGTGCCCCCGTGTTCTTGATGAACTCATTTTAAAGTCACAGTCAAGATCCACTGGACTAATTTCGTTAATTTTTATTACTTCAATCACATCACCTCTTAATCTCCTTTTTCTTAAACTGTAAAGGCTCAGCTCTTTTAGTCTTTCCTCATAACTCCTACCCCGTAGACTTGGAATCAGCCTATTTGTTCTTCTCTGGACTTTTTCTAGCTCTGCTATGTCCTTTATGTAGCCTGAAGACCAAAACTGCACACAGGACTCCAGGTGAGGCCTCACTAGTTCAGTTGAGCAGCCTTCCAACATCCTTATGACTGGATGGGATAGGAAATGAAGTTTAACACTTAACTTTTGCTTATGTTTAATGTAGCTTTGGAAGATTTGTCACTCTTTCAGCTTTCACATCAAAAAAGATCAAATTCCAATTAAGGTATGTAAAGTTAACCTCTGCTGGAAGAGTTGTGTCTGCAACCAACTGCAGCAAAACAGGAAGATGAAGTCAGTGTCTAGCTCTTAAAATAGAAGTTTACATTACATCTCCATTACCTACCATGACCTGTGAGTTTGTTTTTAACCATCAGTTCTGCACATGAAGTCTGATCTAAAATCCGAGTATAATTCTGTGTACCTCACATTTCTACACTTTATTGTAAAGATACCGTAGAAAGACAAATCAGTTAGTCCAACACAAAAATTAATTCTGTGATCTGTGATTTCACAAAGATGAAATATTTGATAATTAAAGAGAGATCAGGTTTTTTTTTTAAGAAAAGGTGCACATATCGGGCTGAAGAAGAAAGTGTGCAAAAGCTGGGCAAGCATGCAGTTCTGTGTTTGCTGGGATGGGCTCCAGCTTCCAGCTTATTATAAGTGTATTCGGAAAATGGATAGGTGAATGGATATACTGAATTCAAATAAATGTAGTTTTAGATAACACTCTTTTAATAGTGCATGCAACTGTTTTCAACCATGGGCCAGGGTGGTCTGTTTTTTTTTTTTTTAAAGGTTTAACAGCAGGATTCGGTCCTACAACAAATAGGGAGCCAGTGCAGAAGAACAGAACAGGTGTTTTGTGCTCACTGCTGTGGGTCTGAGTCGGGACTCTTGCAGCAGAGTTGTCCAGTTTTATCATCTTCTTACATATTGTTTTATCACGCAGAGACCTTTAGGGACACCTACCCTCAAAATATGTAGCTTCTCTTACGTGTGTAGATTCTTTTTAATATAGACACACTAAATAATACCTAACACCCATTTTGTACACCTGCCTTTCCTTTGTAGCATGATGGCAACTGGAGGCTATCCTCTAGACAGGTAACATGAAGCATGATGGGATGCAAGGACATCTCAGGGCACACTCCCACATCAATCTTTGTGGGCCAATTTGATTATCTAGAAAGATATATTTGAAATCTCAGCAGAAAAAAAAAGAAGTCTCCAGAGAAAACCCCCATGGACTTAGCTAGGGAATCACACAATCATTCTTTAAGCCAGAAGACATACAGGACTATCATATCACCCCAATTAAAAAAAGAAGACCAAAATGCCATTTATATAAAAACAAACATTGTGCATGAGTCATTCATGAATTAAAACTTGTTTAATGTGGTATTTTTACAGAGAGCAGTGCAGCTAGCGGTCATTTCCTGAAAACTGAAACACTGCAACTAAAATGTTCAAGTTCTTATATTTTCTGCCTGTTGTCTTCACTTCTTCTTGAGGACAACTTCAAGATGCATATCTGTGACTTTTACCTTCTGATTTGTAAGTACATTTATTGGCCTCATATATTAAGATTGAAAAGATAGTTTACTGGTGTCCAATACTCCATATAATAATATAATTATATAATAATAATGGATTTGGTTATACAAAGAGGGTATTAATGGCAAGATGAAAACTAAAAGGAAATGCATATGAGGGTGTGGAATATTACAGTAATTTAAGGTCAAAAAAAAAGTGTAACAGTTTGGGGTCACAGTGGCACTGTGTCATTACCTAATCCCAGGTTGATACTTAAAGATCAGAAAAACAGATGCTGATGTCTTAGGACACCAGAAATCATAAAACAGCATAACACCAGTTTTCAGAAATCTAAGTGGTGAAAGAGAACAATGCCAAGACTGGTGCAGAGATGTTTCACTCTGAACAACACACAGTAAGGCAGAAAATCAAATGTGGCAAATACATTTTTATTGTAATGAATGGAATCACAATGGAGCAGGATAATTGTCAAACCTGAAAGTATGGGCATCATGGAGGTGCACTGCTGTGTCACAGCTCCTGGCCAAGTCACTGTCTGTATAGAGTTTGAATGTTCTTCAGTGTTCAAGTGGAATTTGCCCAGGTTGTCTGATGCCTTCCTACTGATCATTATAAAGATGTGTGTTAACTTACTTAATGCCCTTAAATGTGTTGGTTTGTTGTAAAAGTTAATTTATTTTATTTACTATTAATTTCTGATTCTGTTTAATTTTGATTATCTCAAGGAAAACAAGTGTCAGTGTATATCTGTAAGCTCCATAAAGGTTTGGTGAGTTTGGGTTTGTAAATACAACTTAGATGGATAGCAGTTCTTCTTGTCAAAGTCTAGATTCCCAATGTCCCTGGTGCTTAGGTGGAAGGTCTTCTTGCATTATGCAGTGAGATGGTCAGGCTTTTTAGGCTGCACTGGCTGGTTTCATCCTAGATGTTCAATGTGTTCTGGTATTCATGTCTTTTTTCACACATTACTCTGGTAATTTTGGAACAAATGGGATATTGAAGAGTAGTGGCTTATACCCTTCTTTTGGTGACCTC
The DNA here is from genome assembly GCA_026402145.1 of Polypterus bichir lapradei. Classification (NCBI taxonomy): domain Eukaryota; kingdom Metazoa; phylum Chordata; class Cladistia; order Polypteriformes; family Polypteridae; genus Polypterus; species Polypterus bichir. The sequence goes on along the minus strand of JANRMT010062797.1, from coordinate 2,275,796 downwards.
TGGTCCATCTTGTCCAAGTCCTTCCTTTCTTCTGAGTTCTTCAGTTACTCAGTGTTTTACCCATGACAACAGTCTTGCAGGATGTCCCTCATGCTTTAACACCTTTGGCCCACACTGACCTCAAACATGCCTCTTTATCATTTCAAGCCAGCCATGCGGAAGGCCAAGCAGCCCAGCAAATCTTATTATAGAGTACTTGCTAGTCAAAATACAATTATTTTTTCTATATTTTTTCTTTTATCACTATTCTAAAAAATACATGCATAGGATATTGGAAGCACACATCACTTAATTATTCATAGTCCATCACAGTCAATCCCCGTATCACAGTGTATGGGATGAAATAACAAAAGAGCTAGTGTTTTAGGAATTATAAGAATCCCTCTGTAACTAATCAAACTAGTATAGGTGTACTTGTTTTAAATTAAAAAACATAGTTTACTAAGAATTTTAAAAATAAAAAACAATTGACCAAGGACCCCAGAGGTTTATTTTTCCTAGAAATGCTGTTGTTTGCCTCTCCTCCTCCCCTTTCTTCTTCTTCTTCTTTCTTCTCCTTCTGTTAGTGGTTGCCACAGCGGATCATCTTCTTCCATATCTTCCTGTCCTCGTCATCTCTCTCTGTTACACCCACTATCTGCATGTACTCTCTCACCACATCCATAAACCGTCTCCTAGGCCTTCCTCTTTTCATCTTGTATGGCAGCTCTGTTCTTAGCACCTTTCTCCCAATATACCCAGCATTTCTCTTCTACATGTCCAATCTAACGCAATCTTGCAACTCTAGCTTTGTCTCCCATCCATTCAACTTGAGCTGACTCTCTAATGTACTAATTTCTAATCCTGTCCATCCTCGTCACACCCAATGAAAATCTTAGCATCTTTAACTCTGCCACCTCCAGCTCTGTCTCCTGCTTTCTGGTCAGTGCCACCATCTTCTACCCATATAAAATAGCTGGTCTCACTACCGTCCTGTCCTTTCACTCTTGCTGATACCTGTCTGTCACAAATCACTCCTGAGGGTGGAGGATTAACATTCTCCACCCATTCCACCTTGCCTGCATTCTCTTTTTCACCTCTCTTCCACAATCCCTGTTATTCTGTGTTGTTGATCCCAAGTATTTAAACTCATCCATCTTTGCCAACTCTACTCCCTGCATCCTCACCATTCCACTCACCTCCCTCTCATTCACACACATGTATTCTGTCTTGTTCCTACTGACCTTCATTCCTCTCCTCTCTAGAGCATATCTCCACCTCTCCAGGGTCTCCTCAATCTGTTCTCTACTCTCGCTACAGATCACAATGTCATCAGCAAACATCATAGTCTATGGGGACTCCTGTGTAATCTCGTCTGTCAACCTGTCCATCACCATTACAAATAAGAAAGAAATACATCAGGAATCAGAACTGATTCCTGATGTAATCTCACCTCCGCCACTCCTACTGTAGACCTCACCACTGTCACACTTCCCTCGTACATATCCTATACAACTCTTACATACTTCTCTGCCACTCCCGACTTCCTCTTACAATACCACAGCTCCTCTCAAGGCACCCTGCCATATGCTTTCTCCAGGTCCACAAAGACGCAATGCAACTCCTTCTGGTCTTCGCTATACTTCTCCTTCAACACCCTCAGAGCAAACATCACATCTGTGGTGCTCTTTCTTGGCAAGAAACCATACTGCTGCTCACTAATCATCACCTCACTTCTTAACCGAGCTTCCACTACTCTTTCCCATAACTTCATGCTGTGGCTCATCAATTTTATCCCCTTGTAGTTACTACAGCTCTGCACATCCCACTTATTCTTAAAAATTGGTACCAGTACACTTCTTCCCCAGTAATTTATGAAACTCTCAACGCATTACATAATTTCAATTTCCTTAACCTGTATATCTATGTTATGTAAGTGTGTATTGATTTCTTCTTATCTATTATCTTTGGTATGTCATTTATTCATACTTATTTTTATCTAACCCTAACATTAACCCTAATCTAATTTGTTTTTCTTTCCTTGTCACCTTGTATAGCTCTTTAAGCTACATTCTTTTATGTGAAAATGTACTCTAGAAATAAAAGGTGGAAGGTGGACCTTTGGCCCACTATGAGTTCCAGAACGCTCTGGAGAAGGTTTTTATTATGGATATCTCTGCACTTTCCCTCAACCCTGACTAGTCTCCCAGTCTCTGTGCCACCATACTTAAACGTTGGAATGGTATTATACAGCTAATTAGCTGTGTTTAGTTTCCAGCAGAAATGATAATTAGAACTGAGGATAAACACTTCAATCTTGTTTCATTGGACCAGAGGATCTTATTCCTTGAAGTCTGAGAGTCATTTAGGTGCCCTTTCTTGCAAAATCCAAATGAGCTTTCATGTGTCTTTTACTGAGGAAAGGCTTCTATCTGGCCACTCTGCAGTAAAGGCCAAGATAGTGTGGTGTTACAGAGCTGGTTTTCCTTCTGGAAATTTCTCCCATTGTCACCCAGGTTCTCTGGAGTTCAGCTAGAGTGATCATCATGTTGGTAGTCATCTCTCTTACTACAGCCCTTCTTCTCTGGTCAGCTCTGGTTTTTCCAGAGTTCTTCCGTTTTAGAATTATGGAGGCCATTCTGCTCTTTGTAACTCTTGAATGCTGCAGATTTTTTTAAGCCTTCCCCAGATCTGTGCCTCAACACAGTCCTGTCCTGAAGCTCTGCAGGCAGTTCCTTCAAACACATGGCTTGTTTTTTCTCAACCCTGAGATTTTCTATTCATTACATGTTATTGGTTGAGAAGGGAAATTTGGTTTGTCAGTAGAGAAGAGACTACAATATGACAATAAAAACACATCACAAAGAACACAACCATTAAACATAAACTTAGTACAAATAAATATAATATAGCAGTGGGCATGATATTTATGGTGAAACATTAAACCAAACATATTAAGCATAATAATTAGACCAAGATTTACGCACAGACAGGCTGTGTGCCTTTCCTAATCAGTCCAATCAATTTAACCACAGATGGATTTCAACCAAGCTGTAGAAACATCTTAACAATGACAAATAGAATGGGATGCACCTGTGTCATAACAAATGGTCTGAATACTTGTATCAATAGATAATTACATATTTTTATTTATAATAAATTTGCAAAAAATTCTAAAATCCTATTTTCACTTTTTTATTATGTGGTATTATGTGTTGCTTGATAACGGAAACATGAGTCTGCAAAAAAAAAAAATCTATAAAACATAAAGAGTCTGAATACTCTCTGACTGCACTGTCGATGTGCACTTTTTATTAACGCTTCATGTCAGTGAATAAAGGACCTTAACAAGACAACCAGACCTGACAGAAATCTCTTCATTTTTGTCTTTATTTTGTCACACATCAGCTTCAGATTCTGTTTTCCATTTTTTAGGCTTGAATATAGTGATGTCGTCAGCCCAGAATGAAGGTAAGTGAGAGACGTTTCTGGTCTCTAGTGACCAGAAGTCTTTTGCTTTGGTAAAATAATACACTTTATTATAATAATACATTTTAGTTATAAAGTGCATTTCCCTTTCTCAAAGTGCTTATAGTCACAAAAGCTGTGCTAACCTTGAATCGTTTTGTATTGAAAAGCAAGAAAAAACAGCATTGCAAAGAATTCAACATATATATAGTATTTGTGTGCAAAACATAATGTTAGGGCACCAACTGGGTTGCCCCTTAAACTCTGTGTTTGACTGTTTCTGTAGTTCTGATCTTTTCTTTCTTGAAAAAGAACCAAAGGTGACACTGATGTTGAGGAATGAGGGTAAACGCGTGTACATCGGAGACACTGTGACTCTGGAGTGCAGAGTTGAAGGTGGCTTTAGTGACTGGACTTATCGCTGGTACAAAGGGACTGAGTCATACTGGGGGAATGAGATTGGAAAAACTATTGAACACATTTACACCATTGAGTCTGTCACTCAGTCTGACAGTGGAGTGTACAGCTGTGATGCCTACAGAAGAAGACATCCTGACGATTCAAAGTCCAGCTTTCCTCTTAAAGTAACTGTTCAGGGTGAGTATCTAACTACAGGTGGGTCAGTAGGGTCTCTGTCTCCATTTGACCACTTTGGGTTTTAGAAAAGGGAAGTTAAGGCTGATGAAAGACTTCCAGTCCATTTTAATTAATTCATCCAGACTCAGATTTCCATAGAGGCTCCCCTATAAATGGGGGCAAATTACACTTTTCTCTTAAATAACCTGGTAACTGACTGAATCACAGCAGCACTGGCGAATCTTAACACTTCTTATTTTGTTCAAAATCTTTTAACCTCCTTAGGGTTTTTTATTCACACCCAGAAAAACAAGCCAAAAATGTTGAATTTTTTTAAGAAGAAAAAATGTTATCACATGTAACAGAAACGTGTAAATACCAAAACGTCAAAATAAATACAGTAGGAAAGCACATTTAGTGTCCACTGCTGTACCAATGCAGATTTAGTACACATCTTTTGTGTGATATGTTTTGAGACAGTCACCAATGCACAGCCTGTCATCGTAATCAGGAAAATACAAGTGGATTCTTTTAAGCACTTTTCTTATAAATTTTTTTCTGTTGTATTTCTAGCACTAGAGGGTGGAAATGTCCGTGTCTGATCGACACGATCAATGCCACCCATTGCGTTATTACAGACTACCACAGGGCAAGACTTAATGACTTTTGTATTTTTCCTGACATGAACAACTGCTGCACAACAGTACATACGGAGCAAATGTCTTTTTATCCGTGTATCTGATCGCAACCTTTTTGCTACTTAGATACTGCACCACACTGAAGCTTCATGTGACAGCAATCACCAAGCATATAACGGTGGTACTCTTACCAGGTGTTACATTATACAGTATATACACTTTATTAAATCCATAAGGAGAAATTGCCTTTTTGCATGACATTTGAGGGTCAGAGTGCAGGGTCAGCCATTATACGGTGCCCCTGGAGCAATTTTCATTTTAAGGGCTTTGTTCAAGGGTCCAGTGGAGTAGGATTCCGTCTGGCAGTAACAGGATTTAAACCAAAATCTTTCCAGATACCAGCACAGATCTTTAGCCTTAGAGTCACCAGTCTGCCACAACGTAAATAATATTTCATAGGCAACCTCAGAGCCTAATTGCCATTTCTTAGCGTATGTTTCAGGATAAAACTCACAGGCTAGGCAGCTTAACTTTATGTGTGTAAATAAATCTGAATGTTCTGAATGAGAATCTCAAAGGATGAGTTCTAGCATGTGTCCACAGAAAAAGAGCTACACTTTTCCTTTAAAAATTACCAGGACTGCAGTTAAATAGTCAATCAAATCTTAATGGAATACCCACTTCAAGCACTGACTTTACCACACCGTCTGGCATAAAAGTGATCCACTTCAAATAGATGACAGAGATTCTCCAGTAATAATGACTTTACCCCACCTCATGCTGTAAAGCTAATCTCGTTTGAATAAGAGTTATGCAGATTTTTCTCAAGGTGACACGTGGGTGGAACAAGGAACTGGAACATTTAGTTTCTGTTTTCATCATCAGAATTAAAGAACAGTGGCCAGAAGATGCTAGATATCACATCCTCCTCAAGATCAGCCTTCTTCTCCCAGATGGGATTAAACTCTCAGTTCATCTCTATATGTTTTGTGCCTGTTTTTTGTTTTTGAATCATGTGAAATCACTTCTTTTTGTTTTCTTTTACAAGTTTGTAGGTAATTATTTTGACAAAATGTTTGATAACATGTGAAAAAGTTTTTTTTTTTACTTTTGAGCATTATCACCTTTGGAATCCAGCACTTATGCATTACCTGTGCAGGAAATCCCAGGTGTGTGGTCGGCGCTATTCATTTACAGCTAGGATGCACTGCTATCAATGAGACCAGCCACCAGTTACTCCCTGTCTCCTAATATACCAGACGAAATAAAAAATTTTAAACCCAGAAAACAAGGAAAGAGAAGTGGATTTTAAAGTTTTAAAACACTTTGCCAGCTATTTAACATGAGCAGCGCACAGTTCTTGTGGAATAAATTGGACAAGCTGAGAGCATCTTCACGCTACCTCCATGAGTACCATGAAAACTGTCTGAAGTGCTTTACTGAGACCTCGTTTAAGAATACCAACTTGGATATAACTATTGAAGTGGATGGGTTTGATTGTGTCTGGCAAGACAAAAATCCAGCTTCTGATAGGCAGTTGCGTGGTGGGATCTGCCTTTACATTAACAAAAGGTGGTGCAAGAATATCACTGTAACAGACTGTATCTGCATGACTAATATTGAACTTCTCACCATCGGACTTCACCCATACTATCTAACCATGAGAGTTTAATCAATTATTTGTGACAGTATACATACCTGATGTGGGAGCTGCAGCTGAAATGATACTTGAAACTGTTCGGAAACTAGAAACCACATCACCTAGCTCTTTTAAACGTGTGATGTGTGATTTAACGTGTGATTTAATTTATGCAATCTGGAATCACCATTACCACATTACAATCAGTACATGAAATACTATAGGGACAAAATACTAGACAAGTGTTATGGAAACGTCCCTGGAGCCTACATATCACATCATAGAACCGCCCGGGGTGTGTTTGAACGTGTCGTTATTCATCTACTTCCAAAGTACAAACAGAAACTGAAACAAGAAATATCAGAAATATGAAACACACAAAACTGGTGCAAGGACAGTGTAGAGGAACTGCAGAAATTCGTCTACTGTACTGACTGGAATGTCCTGACATCCCTCCGGTCATTGAATGAGGCCACTTACACTGTAATTGAATGCATGAAATTCTGTGAGTATATGATCATTAAGGAAAAACTACAACAACAACAACAACAACATTTATTTATATAGCACATATTCATACAAACAGTAGCTCAAAGTGCTTTACATAATAAAGAATAGAAAAATAAACACAATATGAAAACAAAATAAATCAGCATTAATTAACATCGAATAAGAGTAAGGTCCAATGGCCAGTGGGGACAGAAAAAACAAAATAAAAACTCCAGACGGCTGGAGAAAAAAAAATAAAATCTGTAGGGATTCCAGACCATGAGACCGCCCAGTCCCCACTGGGCATTCTACCTAACATAAATGAAACAGTCCTCTTTGGATTTAGGGTTCTCACGGAAAGGCTTGATGATGATGGTCACGTAGAATTCTGCCTTTTAGTCCATCCATCATTGTTGGAGCATCATGAAGCTTTGAGTAGGTGGAGGTGGCGCAGGCCACCACCACAAAGAGACCGGAAAAAGAAACAGAAGAGAGAGTAGGGGTCAGTACGGATTGTAGAGCTACCCTGAATAGTTATTATGAGGAAATTGAACATATAGAGTATCAGGATTAAGTTAAATTAAGTTAAATTGAAGTTATAGAAAGGCCATGTTAAAGTAATGTGTTTTCAGCAGTGTTTTAAAGTGCTCCACTGTATTAGCCTGGCGAATTCCTATTGGCAGGCTATTCCAGATTTTAGGTGCATAGCAGCAGAAGGCCGCCTCACCACTTCTTTTAAGTTTTGTTCTTGGAATTCTAAGGAGACACTCATTTGAGGATCTGAGGTTACGATTTGGAATATAAGGTGTCAGACACTCCGATATATAAGAAGGGGCGAGATTATTTAAGGCTTTATAAACCATAAGCAGAATTTTAAAGTCAATCCTGAATGACACAGGTAACCAGTGTAGTGACATCAGAACTGGAGAAATGTGTTCGGATTTTCTTTTCCTAGTTAGGATTCTAGCAGCTGCATTCTGCACTAGTTGCAAACGATTTATGTCTTTCTTGGGTAGTCCTGAGAGGAGTGCGTTACAGTAATCTAGTCGACTGAAAACAAACGCGTGAACTAATTTCTCAGCATCTTTCAGTGATATAAGAGGTCTAACTTTACTTATGTTTCTTAAGTGAAAAAATGCTGTCCTAGTGATCTGATTAATATGCGATTTAAAATTCAGATTACAGTCAACAATTACCCCTAAGCTTTTTACCTCCGTCTTGACTTTTAATCCTAATGTATCCAGTTTATTTCTAATAGCCTCATTGTATCCATTATTGCCAAAACTATCAAGTTGTACCCCAACAGTAAGCCATGGATCAATAAAAAGGTTAAAACATTACTACTAGAAAAACAACATGCTCATCAAGAAAATAAGACAGAATAAAAACACATTTTACAGAAAAGGATCAACAGGTTAATTAAACAAAATAAAAAGATGTATGGGGAAAAAATCAAGAGGCGTTTTAACGATAACAATCCAAAGCAGGTTTGGCAAGGCGTAAAAACAATCACAGGACTGGGTTTAAAAAGAGTGTGAATTTTCCAGTTGACAAAGACCACAAGCTTTTAGCAGATGAACTTAATAACTTTTTTTCCAGATTTGAAACAAATGATTTCACCACACAAAATGTAGAAGTAAAGGAAATGCTTTATAAAAATACCAGAAATTCTGTTGTGATGGGGTTCACTTTAATTAAAACAAACAAGGCAGTGGGGCCAGACGGCATATCAGGTCGGCTCTTAAAGTTCTGCTTTAAGCAGCTCTCTCTAGTTTATCATTTACTTTTTAGCTGGTCTCTGACCTGTGATATTGTACCTAAGCTGTGGAAACAATCAATCATGACCGCAGTTTCTAGGGTTTCCAGGCCAAGCTGTTTGAATGACTACAGACCAGTGGCACTCACCTCTATTCCAATGAAATGCTTTGAACATTTGGTGAAAAATATCTTAATTACAGAGACAACATCTTTTCAAGATAACAACCAGTTTGCTTGCTGTGCAGATGGAAGTGTTGAAGATGCTCTGCTTGTTATCTTACATCACATCTACACTTTTCTTGATCTTCCTGGTTCATATATCAGAGCACTATTTTTGGAATTTTCTTCAGCGTTCAATACCATACAGCCTCACATACAGATTAGGAAACTGAAAAGTTTGGAAGGCTTAAGAGAGGAAACCCATATATGGAATTGAAGCCTTGGCCAGTTAGAGAAAATGGGAACAGCATAGAAAGATTACAAATTCCATAAGGGGGCCAGTGATAGGAACAGTAAGGAGATGATAAGGATTCCCATGGAAACTCAAGGTTCGGTCTGACAGGAGTAGAAGGGAGTCAGAGACGGTGGATGAGGGAGCTTATTCGAGCGAGGTCAGAAAAGATAGGAAATTACATCATAAAATCCCAAAGAAGGAAAGAGGAAGCCATCCACCCAGTCTTAGACCAATCAAAATAAACCGAACAGACACCAAGAGGAATAATGGACAGTAAAACCAGGTGCAGAATGAGCTAATCGAACGTGGCCAAAATGATAAGAAATTGTTATAAAAACTTCAATTGTTGTAATGTTCAGTGCTCAATCTCATTCGGCCGAATTGGGTTGAGTCCGTGTGGTTGATTTATTGCAATAAAGCCTTAAAACTCTGTCTGTCTATCTTGAGTCCTAATAGCCTTAATTTTTAGGTAAAAAGCCTTCTGATTACGAATTTTTCGCCACAACACTTATAATTACTTTTTATGGCTATTTATGTTAATTTGCTATTTATGCTAATATAGAAATTTTTCTCTTCTACATTAGCACATTCAGTATATTGGTTGTAATGCAACAAAACAGGACAAACACTCGGGAATAAATACTTTCACTAGAATTTCTGCTGCAACATATGTGTAAGACATAACTAAATCTCCAGGTGTAAAAATTCTGAAAGACAAATATCTGACCTTTATTTTGAGGAGTAGAACATAAATATTGAGTGAAGCATGATGATGTTATGGCCATTTAAATAAAAGCAGAAAGAAAGTGGATAAAAACAAGGCTGAATTTAAAGGGTCAAGACCAAAATGTTTATTAATATGTTACTAGTTATAGAATTTCTTAACTGAATTCCAATAATTTATGAAGAAATTAAACTGTGGTGACTGTTCATTTGAGTGGTGGGAGACTTCAATCAGCTGTGTCCTCAGCAGATTTGCTGTCTCTTTCCATGGGTAATCAGACATTGATAAAAATGTAATTTTCTTATGTCACGCTGCTCCAATAGCCTACAGAATTTACTCTGCAGAACCAGAAGAGAACATTTTTAGATTCAAATCCTGATCCTTGTTTACCCTTATTAGTATTGTCTTTATAATCTACCTGGAGAAGATTTATTGTTGGATGTTTTTGGGGTTTACAGGAGTAATACCAAAGTATTATCTTTCTTATTAAAAGTAGATGGAGAAAATGGGAATGTCTGTGTATTAATGTTATTTTTCACTTGGCCTCAGTGTGCTATTCCTGTCATCTTTTACTTTTCAGTAAGAAAAGCCAGACTGGAAGTGATCCAAAGAAGTGCAGATGGACAGATTTTTGAAGGAGACCAGGTCAGTCTGCACTGCCAGGTAGACGGAGATCCTGTTGGATGGAAATATGAGCTGTACAAGAGCGAATGCCAAAACCCTAATGAAACAAAAATGGACAGCACCTTCACCATCAACCCTGTGACAATCTTTCACACTGGGGAGTACTGGTGTCGAGCTGGAAAAGGAGGGCTTTACTCAAGGGATAGCAGTCCTGTTCTTTTGGATGTGTCAGGTGGGCCATTATCACAAACACATCTTTATTTGCTGCCTTCCTTGTAGCTTTTCCTTTTGCTTAAATCATAATGTGATTCATTCATATATTTATCTATTTCAAATTTGTTTTGCTTTTCTTACAAGTTTTTCTTTGACATCTTGCAAAGCACTTTAAACTACATTCTTGGTATGAAAATGTGCTACAGAAATAAAACAATACTGTTATTACTCTTAGAAAACAGCAGGGTTACCATCCATTTAAAGTTAAACTGATTAAAATGGAAGATTATTGCAGAAACTGTGACAGTGGCTTACGTTTCTTCTCAGTGCTAGCATATGTGACTCTCTTTGTTGCGGTCATTACAGAATGGTGACATGTTAGTCAATGGTCAGTAAATGAACATGGAAGATGAAACCCAGCATATATATATCCTTCTTGATCTGAGTGCAGCCTTTGACACTATTTGTCACATGACTCTTTTCAATAGATTATCTTCGATTGGCATTACCCACACTCCACTAGATTGGTTCAGATCCTACCTCTCAGGCCGCACTCAGTTTGTTCAGCTTAAAACTTTCACATCCCAACCCACTGCTGTTACTTCTTTACCTCCCTTTCATTATTTACCTCCTTCCCCTTGGCAATATCTTTCGTAAATATAACTTTAGCTTCCACTGTTTCGCTGATGACACCCGGCTCTATCTCACTAGCAAACCTACTGCTTCCTTTCCACCCTCCTCCCTTACTGATTGCATAGCAGAAATCAAATCCTGGTTTTCTTTAAACTTTCTTAAATTAAATAGTGACAAAACTGAGGTTCTCCTCATTGGTACAAAATCAACGTTATCCATAACTGATCATTTTTCATTTGTTATTGATAATTCCTCTGTCTCCCTTTCCCCACAGGTTAAGAGTCTGGGTGTCATCCTTGACAGTACTTTATCCTTTCAGTCTCACATCAATAACATCTCCCGGTCTGCATATTTCCACCTGTGTAACGTTAATCGTATTCGCCTCTCCCTCACTCCCCACACCACTGCTATCCTCGCTCACAGCCTTGTCACTTCTCATCTCGATTATTGTAATTCCCTTTTCTTTGGTCTTTCTCGCAAATCTCTTTATAAGCTTCAACTGGTCCAGAATTCAGCTGCCCACCCATATCATTACTAGACCCCCCTCTATTCACCATATCACTCCCGTTTTGCAGCAGCTTCATTGGCTTCCAGTTCAGTTCCGAATTCAATTCAAAATTCTCCTACTAAATTTTAAGGCTATCCACAACCTCGCCCCTCCATATCTGTCCGACCTCCTCCTTGTTGCCATTCCCTCCCGTACCCTTAGTCTTACCACTATGGGGAGACTCATTCTCATTCAGTTGCTCTGCTCCCCAGCTCTGGAACTCACTACCATCTAAACCTAGAAATATTGAATCATTTTCACTTTTCAAATCTAAAATTAAAACTCATTTGTTTAAGACGGCTTTTTCTCTTTGATTACAATTGTTCTGTCTGATTTTAACTTTTGTATTTTACTTTTGTTTATAATCTGTGTTTTGTCTATTGTTCGGTGTCCTTGAGTGTTTAGAAAGGCACCTACAAATAAATAAAATGTATTATATATATATATATAGAAATATATAGTGAAAGACGCTATATAGCGCCCGACCTGGCACAGACTACGCAGAGGCACGTGTAAAAGTCACACAGGCTTTTTTATTTTTCTTCACCCGTGGGCGCACGTCTTCCTCGTGACCCACAGGCAATACACAGTCCCAAAAGCACTTTAACAACACAAAGCAACTCTCCACCTTGTATCACCAATCTTCTCGGGCAACCTTGTCCTCCTCCACCCGACTCTGGCCCCTCAGTGGTGGAGGCTGGCCCGTTTTATAGCCCACCCGGAAGTGATCCAGGTGCTTGACCACCTGGTCCCAATTGCACCTCCAGGTGGGGCTGATGACTCGTCCAGCCGGGTTCTCGAGTCTCTGCAGCACCCCCTAGCGGCCACCCCAGCTCCCACCCAGGTTGTCGAGGACTTTATGTCCCATGGAGCCATGCGGGAGACTGGGGAACGAACATTGGCCAGGAAGGCTGGCACCCAGCGTCCTGGGGGAGGTATTGAGCTGCCCATGGTGGCTCCCCCGGAACATATGCAGCAGAGGCGTCCTGGCCAGGCATGGGACCCAGCTGTCCATCACAATATATATATATATATATATATATATATATATATATAATTAGGGATGGGAAAGTTAACACGTTCATTTTTGTGATTAAAGTGGCCAGTTTAACACATTCAAAAAATATTGTCAAATCCAGGGCAGGCAATGAGTTGTTCGCCTCATACCGGTTTTCATTTTCTTGATTTATACATACCGACACAGCAGTTATGGCAGTCCTGGTACAATGTTGTAGAAAAGACTCAAAGATAAAAATTGTGCTTTTTTTAAATCAATGTCATACCACCTAAGTGCAAAACAAGTTATCTTTGAGTGGCATTAAAACCAAAATACAGTAAGTCTCGAGCACCTCTATTTAACTCTCCAGTCTGTCTGGTAGCTTCAAGTGCTAACTGCCCTAATATAATGACAAAATTCTATGAAATTAAAGTGTAGTGATTACCCCTAACCATTATTCCAGTTTGAAATGGGCTCAAGAATGCTTAGCTTCAGGTGGATGACTTCTTCTGAAATGCAGGCTGTATGGCTGCTGGCATAAAGTGTTTGGTAAAGTGACATTAACATTGCAGGTGGCAAAAACTGGGCCGAGACGAAGTACAGAGAGAGGAGAAGAAAGATAGAGACAGACAAATCCATATAGGCAGGTATTGAACTAAGATCCTGGATGGCTAATAATTTTCTTGATCTGAATTAAAATAAAACAGAAGTGCTTATAGTGGTCCTTCAGCTAAAGCTCAAATTGGTCTTGGACTTCTCGGCTCTTTCTCTGTGTTTTGCAAACCTCAAGTCTGCAGTCTTGGTGTTATTTTTGACAGTAACGTCTCTTTTGAGAAACTGGTTAATTCTGTAGACAAGAGTTGCTTTTTACAGCTTCATCTTTTAGGTAAGATCAAGCCTTTTTTTATCTTCTAGGGATCTTAAGAAAGCTACTCATGCTTTTATCTTTTTTCGTCTTGATTACTGCAACTCACTGTATTCTGGGATTAGCAAATTGATGATACGCAGGTTACAGTTGGTCCAGAATTTACTATAGTTTCTAGTTGGGGCAAGAAAGTCTGATTCTGTTTCTCCAATATTAGCTTCTTTACATGGGCTTGTTTCTGCATACAGTATTTATCTGAATTGTGTGCATTATACCAGCCATCTAGAGTGCTTAGATCTTCTGGTCAGTTGTCTCTTGTTGTCCCTCGTACCAAGTGTAAAACTAAGGGGGACAGACAGGGCTTTGGCAGCTGCTGCTCCTCACCTGTGGAACTCTTTACCTCGTTACGTAAAGGAGTAGTCTACAATTGAACTGTTCAAAACAAGATTAAAGTCTCATTTCTATTCACTTGCTTTCCAGGACCTTCAGTAATACTGACGGTTTCCTCACAGTGATTATGTAATCTTGCTTCTATTTATTATTTATTTTTATTTATGTCCATCCATCCATCCTCTTCCGCTTATCCGAGATCGGGTCACGGGGGCAGCAGCTTGAGCAGAGATGCCTAGACTTCCCTCTCCTCGGCCACTTCTTCTAGCTCTTCCGGGGGAATTCCAAGGCGTTCCCAGGCAAGCTGGGAGACATAGTCCCTCCAGCGTGTCCTGGGTCTTCCCCTTGGCCTCCTCCCAGTTAGACGTCCCTGGAACACCTCATCAGGGAGGCGTCCAGGAGGCATCCTGATCAGATGCCAGAGCCACCTCATCTGACTACTCTCGATGCAGAGGAGCAGCGGCTCTACTCTGAGCCCCCCTGTTATAATATTGTTTAATGTCACTGTCTCTGTGCACATTTTCATGGATTCATTCACACATGCAGACCAAGTATGACACACAGGGGCTAGGCTGCATTTAGAAACCACTAGTCTAGCAGTTTGGAGAATGAGACAACTGCAAGTAGGCATTGTGCTATTCGTGTATTTTTGGAGGTGGAGCTGAGTCCTTTCCTGTCCTTGTTTGGAGAACAGAGAGAGCCTGTACGTGGAGAAACCAGTATATAAGGCTTAGACTGCTGCCAAGACACTTTGAAGCCTATGGATGGATGATGTCATCTGTCCGGAAAATCCTTTCAGCACAGTGATGAAAATGGCAGACTCTATAGATCAAGATCCTACCTTGATTGTCTTGCTATGGCTTCCTTTCATCTGTAATGCTGTGTAAACCATCATTAAAGAAAGATAAGTATATATCTCTGATGTGATTTATAACCGCCGTAATCACTATGGGAGGGATATCGCCTTTTAATATCATATCTCTATATTTTCGGTTACTTAAAATGCCGCAATTTAAAAGAATGTATTCCAATTAGGGAGCTTTTGCTTCTAAAGGAAACACCCTTCTGGATGACTGAGCTTCTCACCCTATCTTTAAGGGAAAGCCCAGACACCCTGAGGAGGAAACTCATTTCAGCCACTTGTATTCGCAATCTCGTTCTTTCGGTAATGTTAGCTGCTCTAATGTGGGGTGTTCTTAAAAAATGTAATGATGAGGTAGACCTACATAATAAGCAAGAGTAGTTGCATCATAAATTTGAAATATTAAAATGTGTGTTTTATTTTAAATGCTTGAAATATACGTACATAATCTTGATTGTAATAGAAATGTGTTATTTTTCACCCACTGATAGAGGAGGGTTAGATCCCCAGTAAAGGATCAAAAATCTAAAATAACACCATATTCATAATCACTGACCTTGGAATAGTCTATCTGGCATGCTTTAAACCTTTGAGAGTGGCTGTTAGAGGGCTAGGACCACCAGTAAAGAATCAAATATCAAAAGTATTATAATATTTGTGATCAGCCATCTTGAAATAGCATTAAACAGCACTCCATATAGCTGTATTACTTATCCTCAACTTTTTCATATTCTCAAAGGGAGTAACTTTGACCCCTCACACTCCATTTGAGAGTGAACCCCTGGAGAGGTTAAAGTGTCCTGCACAACTTCAACTCATCATTTTTGCTGAAGAAACCTATTGATTTGTCCTTTATCATGATGGTTCTTGTACAAACTGGTCTGCAAATGCCATTAAAATTAAAAAATTTTGGTTCCAGAAGGCCATATATAGAGGTCAAATGCAAAAAGCTTGAGATCTTGAATAAGTAGACATCAAGCTGAGTCGAACAGAATATGATATGTGGGAGTTTTCTTGTCAGAAAGTGGACAAAAAAAACTGAAATGATTACAAAATGTTTGTAAGTAGTTCTTATGAATGCAATAAATACCAGACTCTTGATTTTCAGCAAACATTCTGGCTAAGATTACTAGATATCCCTTACAATACGGAACCATCCTGCAATTGGGAAGTAAAAGACGTGTAATGTATTGAACTGATATGGAATGTGATCTGTTCCGTATTTCCATACACATTGTGCTTTAGACGACTCTTATGAAAACCATAAGTGACCCTCCCACCCCCCACGTCCATGTGTTGTCTTTCAATAAAGCCATATGTATTACAGTATCACACCCCCTTGGGGGATTGTCCCTTATTTCTCCACATTAAAGTTGGCAACCATAACTCTGTCTCCATGAAGTTGCAATTTCAACTCCTGCATCAAATGTATCACATCATTTATTGGTGATCCCCTTAAAATATCAATAAGTGTCTAAATGTACATTTCTAGTATCAACCGGAATGTCTCCACTTCAGTAAGGTGAAGGTTATGGTGTCTTTTCTCTGGACAGTAATCACATATAAAAGTGATCACAGGAGTGGCTTGGTGTATTACCTCCTGTGTCATAGTGTAGTAGGTTGAATGTTGTATTTCATTTCCCACTCTTCTCAACCATTTTTTAGTGCCTCTCCTAATTCTGCATCTACCTTTTTAACCAGAGAAATGGGGTGCCCATCTAAACAGCAGTCTTATATTTCAAGAAAGTTTTGTAGACCCCTGCGGTGGGCTGGTGCCCTGCCTGGGGTTTGTTTTCTGCCTTGCGCCCTGTGTTGGCTGGGATTGGCTCCAGCAGATCCCCGTGACCCTGTAGTTAGGATATAGCGGGTTGGATAATGGATGGATGGATGGTTTTGTAGACCCTTTCACTTTTAAATCTGTTCACAGAATTGACGTCCATTGTATTTGTCTGTGTGGCTGGCAATGACATAGAGATCTTGAGCTCCTAAAGGAGCAGCTTATTTCTCCACACTATGAGTGCTACAGAACTCCTCTTCATACGCCCTCTCTCGTTTTGCTCTCCCCCCAGCCCACCCTGTGATGTTGACTGCATCACTTGAAGGTTCTTTGAAGGAGGGAGACTATCTCAGCCTGAACTGCTCATGGGTGGCGAATAGACCCTCCAACTTTAGCCTCAGAATCAGCTTCTTTAAAGACAGCATGACTGTGAGGAAAATGAGCAACAGTGCAGTGTTTCATATCCAGCACGTTAATAAAAGCCACACTGGAAGCTACACATGTGCTGTGGAAATGCCTGGAGGAAGAATTGTGCACAGCAAGAAGACTGACATTCAAGTACACGGTAGGAACAGCCATGAAGAAGGGATTTTTGAATTGTCATTTTGTTTTTGTTAAATGATATTCACAGTTTCTCTTCTGTCATTCATTTCAGTGGATTATTTATCAGAGAATGTCATTCGACTTGGATTATCAGGCCTGGTGCTAATTGTGCTGCTGATCTTTGTGACTGAAATCTTGGCTTCCAGGTCCAATGAAAGGGCCTGTGCATCATGACAGCCAACATTGGAAAGTGATCTGGAACTGTAAATTAAATTTACTTTACACATTCTTAGTGATGCCATCCCATTTGGAATGGTGTCTAGAGTAGCATAATGTTTCTCTAAGGCGACAAGATTAGACCTACTATAACCTTTATTGTTTTCTTATACAATTGTATTAAAGTGCAGGCTTAGTTGAGGACTACAGAACCCGAGAGAGGATGTACAAATTATCATTTTCTCATGATAACAAAATAATTTTCTTGAGAAAGTGCAATATCATTAGTTTGTACAAATTACATTTAAATTAAATGACATTTAGCACATGGATTGCTATGATAAACTGTCAATGGGGGAGATGTTGTGGGGGTTAATGGAAATCCTACATTAGCCGTTGTAGTTTGACACAAAGCAAGGCAAAGCAGACATGCAACAAATCATCCAAATTGATTACACAGTTAGCACAAATGTGTGACACAAATAGGCGCACATTTATTTTCAACACTTGCTATCATTGTTGTTATCAGTTGTTATCACCAGGAGCAAAGGTTAAATTTCATTTTTACAAGATCTCGAGTAAATTATTCCATTTTCTCCATAAAACAGTTAAAACAGATATCAATATTGCACTTCCTTCAGAAAATTATTTAATTATCTGAGAAAACTAAGATTTTTCAGTTTATTAATTAAGATGGACATGTGCAGAGGAGAGATGCTGGGTATATTGGGAAAAGGATGTTAAGGATAGAGCTGCCAGGCAAGAGGAAGGCCTAAGCGAAGGTCTATGGATGTGGTGAGAGGGGACACAAATGTGATTGGTATAACAGAACAAGATGACGAGGACAGGACGATATGGAAGAAGATGATTCACTGTGGCAACCCCTAATGTGAGCAGCCGAAAGAAGAAGAAGAAGATAATATTTAACTTGTATGTTTTCATTTCTTATTATTTAGATAAAACATATCTTTTTAGTTAATAAGCTGTGTGACCTAGACAATACCTATATTATAGGGTGCATAAGGGAAAAGCTAGCATTACTTTCAAGTGTGTGTATTTAAGCAGGAGTTTAACAGACAATTGGAAGAAGCAAAACACAAGCATGGGAGTCACTCACTGACAGACAGGCCATTAACTTGATCACATCGTACTGTCAGGGACAGCATTAGAAAATTGCTAGAAACAGCATTAGAAAATTAGAACTGTGGATCAAGTTTGAGACCACTTTAAAAAACGGACCATTAGAAAACTGACAGGCATAACAATGTGTTTGAACAGAGTGGTAAATTTTGAGATACTAAATAGTATAACTCTGGGAAAATATGCAGTTATAAAGAAATGTTAAGAGCAAGTGTCATGTCTATTAGAATGTATATGTCTAAGCTCAGATAAACTTACCAGTGTGTATATGTTTGTAAAAATATGTGGAATAGGTGCTTTTGGGAACTTTGTTGTTTAACTTGTATCTCATAATTAGCTCAAAACAAATTTAGGTTGACAGATAGAAAGACCATGGTAATTTATCAGTTGTCTGATTTTATTCAATGACATCAGGTCGGGAGTATACTCACCTACTAAAACCAGCCATTAAGTCACAATAAAAATCATTCACCTGTATTGGCTTGACACAGATGTTATACAACTTTTAATGTTATAATTGTGAAACACAATGTGTTGTGAAGGTGCATCGAACCATCATGCTGTCAGAGGACAAAAGCACAGCATGACCTGAAATGTGCCCAGATGTAGAAGAGGAGGAAAAGACAGCACAATGGTGCATACTTGTAAAGAACACTTCAGTTGGATTAAGAAGAGTGAACTCTTTAATATTGCATAGACATCTCTTTCTCTGGGTTATAATAAAGGATTCTTGCTGTGGGGACATTTATTTGAATTGTTCAGGTTGTATGTTTTCTTCTACTTTTGATTCCTAGTATTTTCTCTTCAATGAAACATAAGTTGTGATTAAATGAAAGTTTGAATATCATCTCACTGAATCTTGTCTTACTTATTGATATCATCTACCCCAATGCAATTTGTTATCTGTTCGGCTGTTTCAAAGGAGGCAATCAGGATTCTGAAGGATAAAGGTAACCTGACAGGTGATTCTCCTGACCTTGTTGGAGTAGGCCTATGTCTTAAATGTTTGTTGAGGTGTGAGATGTGCTCGTTTTGCTAGATTTGTGTAGCCCTTTAAAACGTAGCTATCTGGGAAGTCCAAGCAGGAATGTAGCCCTTGAGGTGGCTTCTGGCCTTTGCTAAGGTTATTTGACAATGTAGCCCTCTCAATCAGGGGTAGAGAGTTGGGCATCCTGACACAAGTGCGGCTCGTGAGTTTAGCGACTTCTGGTCCTCACTAATTTATTGAAGCTGAGGTCATATTTAATCTTCCAAACCCCATCTCCATTCTTCCAACCTCTTCTCCACGTCCTGTTTTCTGGTGCTACACAACACAATGTCATCAGCAAAAAGCAGGCACCTGGGGATTGGTCTTTTATCCCACAAGTCAGTACATCCATAGCCAGATGAAAGAGGTAAGGACTTCAAGAGGACCCCTAGTGGAGACCACCTCTAACTGGGATCTTGTCTGTTACCCCAACACTGCTTTTAACCCGAGTCCTAACTCCCTTATACATATCCTGGACAATCCTCACATACTTCTCTGGTCCTCCTTCCTCTCTCATTCACCTCCAGATTTCTTCTTTTAGCACTCTATCATAAGCTTTCTCCAAATCAATAAACACCATATGCAGTCCTTTCTGTTTTTCTTGATTCTGTCTCATGGCCAAGACTGCATCAGTTGTTCCTCTTCATAACATAAAACCAAACTGTTCCTTCCCTATGGTCATCTGTTTCATAAACCTTTCCTCTATAACCCTTTCCCAAATTTTCATTGTGTGTGACATCAACTTTATTCCTGTAAAGTTTCCACAATCCGGAATATCCCCCTTCTCCTTATAAGTGGGTACAATCACATGGTTCCTCTATTTCTCTGGTGTTCTCTCCTGTTCGTAGATCTTCTGCTTTAGATACCACAACACATCTATTCCCTGTTCCCCTAAACTTTTTCACACTTCATTAAAGGCATTAAATGTGTGAAAACACTAAATATGGGAATTTTCTTTTGTAAGTCAATTTGGAAAGAATTGTCTGCCAAGCAAATAAATGTAAATGTTACATCAGATGTCACACAAGGTCACTTGGGAGGCAGTTTAAGTGTTCTGGTGATGCCAGTTAACCACCAAACCAGGGGATGGTGCTCTGTGCTAATGCCTTCTCACTTTCCTCCCTCTGCAGAATGGCTGTTCTACCTCTGACATCACTTCTATTGTCTGCCCTCCTGAACCCGCCCCTTCCTGCCTGAAACCCATATGACCAGCAGTTCAGACATCCTTGAATCAGTTTAATATCCAACTCCCGTCTGAAAGGATGACTACTCAATCTTTGTAAAAAGATTACGCCACGTTTTGTTTATTTTCATTATATGGGGCCCCAAACCTTTTTTGTGTCTGCTTTCTGTTTTACATAGGCTTCTATTGTAATTTTTTTTTCAGGAAGGGACCCCCAGCTCTGCTATTGTGGGGTTCCCAAGTATTTTGCAGTATGCCAACACTACTGATTACTGATGACCGTACCACACAGTAATATTCTAAAACCTTCTTATCTAAAATGGGTCATAGAGGACCATAACTTCTAAAGTGTGGGGTAAGAAAGGAGGTCTTTAAGGGGTGTCAGTCCACCACAGGGCCCTCTCATGCATACTCCCATGGAGTAACCTGGAACTCAAGATTCACTTAACACTCATATCTTTGGGATGTGGAAGGAAAATTAGACGTCCCAGAGAGAAACACATTTAGACACTGAGAGAACATGCAGACTCCACACAGACAGCAGTTGGGTGTGGACCAGATTTTTAATTTAAAATAATTTAATATCAATGAAAATAATTATAATATTAAAGGTAAATTAATATACACATAACGGCTGGAATGGAGTCCCATCCAGATTTTTGTTATTTTTCTTTCAACATCTTGTAAAGCATTTTAAGTTCCATATTTTGCATGAAAGTGTGCCATAGACGTAAAACTGTTGCTATCTCTTTCTGTGTCCTGCGCTTTGCTGGATGTTGCAGATTCCAGTTCCCTGTTATGCTGTGGTGAGCCAAATGGATCCAGTATGCTGATGGAAAGCTTGCAAAACGCTCTCGCAATTGCAGTTTTTTATTTTGCAGACACTTTTAGCCAAGGTGACTTATTCTTGTAGATTTTATATTGACACTTTTTTTTTTGTAATTTTAAGACCAACATGCAATATTGCAAAGCCTTCTTTTTATAAATACAGTAAATTGCGAAAATATTCACTTTCTATGAACTTTGCTATGCTGTTAATTTACCTTTAGATAGATTTGCCATTCTCGTCCTTCAGTTTGCACTCAATAACCAATAACAATAAAGTGAAGACATGTTTTCACAAATGTTGCCAAATTCATTAAAATTCACAAAGTGAGACTTCTCCTTCATATCAGTATTCAGACCCTTTCCTGCGGCACTCCAAGTTGTGCTCAGATGTCTCCTGTTTGCTTTAATCCTCCTTGAGATGTGTCCAGAACATGACTGGAGTCCACCTAGGACAAATTGAACTGAGTGGACATCGTTTGAAAAGGCACATGTGTACCTGTGTAAAGAAGGCCCCACAATTCACACTTGTATGTCAGGACAAAAACCAAGTCATGAAGTTCACACAACTCTCTGTAGACCTCCATGATCAAACTGTGGAGGGGCTCCGACCTCTGATCAGGGAAGAGGGGGTGTAGTTGCGGGCGTGTAAGGCGGGTTCAAGCACGGGTGAAATGTGTGTCGAAAAAAATCTCTCAGTCCAAAAGTTTGTTTTAAAATATTTAGTGAAAATTCAAAGCAAATAATCTACACAAGAATAAAGAAAAAAGGTTGTTACGCATGTAGAATAAAAGGCAAAACAAATTAGAATAAATGTATCTTCTTTAAACTTAGCTTTTCTTGTCAAACTTTAGTTGTTTCTATACTTAAAGATGCTTTACTTCTTCTTCTGTACTCTTTAAATGTATAACATTCAATAGAGTACGTTATCTTTCCCGTTACTTGGCACTTAAGGCTCGATTAAAAACCGTGTGCCCTCAACACCTTACACACCGCACAGCAGGTCACTAACTGAGTATAACGTATAGTCAGAGAGGCTAGAAATAGTTAGAATATATAAATTCAATTCAACTTATGGGGGTTGTAGGAACCTCCCATTGACTATTCCCTAATATATAGGCAAATATTTTATATAACTTAAATAACTAGCAAATGGCTTTTACAAGGGGATCAAATTCTTTCTAAAGCCTTGCGAAATCCCAGGAGCACAGTGGCCTCCAGAATTGTGACATAGAAGAAGTCTGGAATCACCAGAACTCTTCCTAGAATTGGCCATCATCTATTTAAGGACTACTCTACTTGTCTTAATTAGATATCCATCTTATGTAAATATGCATTATTCATTTATCTTTTGTATATTTGTTCATTTTTATTCTTATTCTAAATTTAATTTGTCTTTCATTGTATGTAACTATTTCTTTGACATATCGTAAAGTACTTTGAGCACATCCTTTATATGAAATTCTGCAGCAGAAATAAATGCTGGTGGTGGTGGGCTGATTTTAACCCCATGTCTTCCCTATTATTTCATAGGAACAAACTCATTTGGTGATGAGTCGTATCATTATTATTAGCCATTCTTTGTTTTCTTTTAATCACTAATCTTTGTAATTGCTCCATAATATGTGTTGGAGTAATTCAGTTATTTTGCATGGCTTTCTTATTGCTCCCTGTATTGTTGCCTTGCTTATTTAGAAAACTTTGAAATATTAAATATCTTGCTATATTATATTTAAAAAAAAGTCAGTAAATCAATTGTTCTTTGAGAATAAATGGCTTGTTTTACTTTCTGGTGTTAGTAAATTATCGCCTCACTGCCCTTTGTCGGAAGGTCCAGCACTCTTTTTAAATCTATGGGATGTGGCAGGTTCTGAATCATTAATACGGAAGGTTTGCTCAATGAAAACCCGAGGAATATTTTTCAAAAGGTTTCATAGAATAGCACATGTAAGTATTGTGACCGGTAAGGAGCATTACAGCACCCCAAACCCCAAATAGAACCACAACTTCACAAGTCCTTGGGTAAGACTAGGGATTTATTGTGTACAAATACCTTTCAAAGGCTTCTTTAAAGGTTGCAAAAGCACAATTATAAACAAAAGTCTTCTTCTCTGTCTCTTCCCTCTCCTCCACTCTTCCTCAGTGAGCTTTGTCCTCATCCTCCTGACTCTGACTCACTGAGTGGAGTGAGGAGGAGTGCTTTCCTTTATACCCAGGAGTACTTCTGGGTGCCACTACATTGCATCCAGGAATCACAACAGGGTCAGGTGGAACCTTTAGAAAACGAGGAGACATCCTCCTTTCTGAAACCTCCCATGAGATCAAACAGTGCTGCTCATTGGAACTCTAATTCCCATGAAGCCCTGCGGGTGTGTACTGTATATTGGTGACCCACCAGAGAGCTGCAGCCACCTGTTAGACTAGGTTCTCACATGACTCCAGGTGGCGGACTTTTTTCATCCTTCCATTATCAAGGCATTCCACAGCTGGGTAGGGAACTATCCATTCCAGTCAGGATGCCAGTCAACTCTTGTCTTCTATGAGAATATATGTTATACATATAAAGTTCCATAGAGACCTTTGAGAAAAATGTTTTTCACAAAAGTGTAAAGCTCATTTAGTCATGAAAAAAACGGGAAAGCCAAGATTCTTTTTCCATTGAATACTAATCTTAGTGCACTTGCAGAATAAAGCAGATGGTAACATGTCCGACCCTGAGTTTAAAATTCTCAGTGAATCTTCGCACTTTTATTAACACAGTAAATTGTTACAATAGTTGCGTAACCAAGAAAGAACGAAAAAGGTGGAAAAGAGGAGATATTCAAGAAAAACTGAAAAAACTCCATGGAGTCTGACACCCCGTACCAACTCTTATAATGGAAATGTTCAGTCTCTCTGAAAATAAAGTGGATGAACTTCAAGCTTGTGCACCATTCAGACCAATTACAGAGACACCTGAATTATGCATTTGCAGGAACTGGCTGAATGGAAATAATTCAGATGACCACTTGACGATTGATGCTTTTGGTATAACAGTTAATTTGGACAGTGACTCAGCCATCACCGATAACTCACTCAGTGGAGGCATCTGCTTTTATATATATAAATAATGGTGAAAAACTGTGACAGAGACAAAGTGTGCATGAAAGATGTGGAATTTTTGTCTGGCTCCACACATTTTCATCACAATTTTGTATATTCATCTGAGGGCAACTGCAAGCGAAGCTGCTAACCCCATCTCCTGAATGATACAGAGACTTGAATTGCTGCCTCCCGACTATCAGAATTGTATTTTGGGTGACTGTTTAACCAGTGTTCACCAAACAAAATGCTGTGTAATTTTTACCAGTATGTTCACTTGGCCAACTCGTCACAATAGAGTGTTTGGTCAGTGCTGTGGGAATATCGAAGGCACCTATGAGTTAAGAGTGAAGCCACCACTGCCAGAAATTAACTCTTTTAGGGCTGATGTTGACATCTTTCAAAAGGAGGAGTTGACGATCGTAATCAACAGTAAACTGAGACAAAACCAACCTTATGTTTTAGTAGGACTCTGATTGCTGGAAGGAAAGTTAGCTTCATTGGTTTGACTGAGATTTCCAGCACTTGTGTAAGTAGTAAGGCACAAACAAGAGCAAAAATGGCACTGACATAATGGTGAGAGATCAGAGCGAATGCGTAAAGCAAAATACCCCATGGAGTTTTGCCTATTATCTCTGAACTGGACTATGACTTGTCGGACTCCAATTTTGTTACATGTGATCGAAAACGAATGTGAGGTTCCAGCTTCAGCTGACTCGTCCCCAGCTAATCGTGGTGCTGAACAGGTTCATGTAGCTAACACGCCTACAGCAATGTTGGCCAGGAGGACTGCCACTTAACAATGATAAGAGGTAGAAATATGGATTATATGGATTTTTCGTTAAACCATTGCTTTTCAGAAACTATGTTTTTTGGAAAGAATATTCAGCCCTCAAAGAGTTAATCAAATAAATGTCTGGGATGAGGATTCTGTTGAGAGTTCAAGATTCTGTTTTGAATTCACTAACTGGACTATTTAAAGAATCCTGTGCAGAGCTTGGAAATCAGAAGTCACAGTAGTGCCATTTGTGACCTCCGGGCGGGGAACTAAACATGAATGCCCCAATAAATGCTGGTGTTTCAGCAACAAGTGCTAACAATTAGTTCTGCAGTCCAGATCGAAGAAGAAACTGTTGAGCAAAAAAAAGCAGAAAAGTATGTTGTCTTCTCTTAAAACTGATTTTGATGTCCTTAGCCACAATAAATAGTACTATACAGTATATGCTTCCAATTAAAACAAGCACAAAGCAACCATTGAGCAAAATGTATAAACAGTAGCATGTATCATGATAACATTGGTTAGTCTGTTATTGTTCCTTGTAATGTTAGTGCTTACTTTCTCAATATTCAGTATTATCAATTGAGGGGATTAATTTAAAGTAAATTCTCTAAATAAATCAATTAAACCTATAAAGTGTAACTGCACTTCCTGTTTGCAGTGTATGTTGCCAATCTGGATTGACAACATAATGTGATGTCAGATAAACTCAGACTTGAAAGACCAGGCCCGATGGTGCAAATAGCAATTCTGAGTTCAATGCGTGTTTTCTTTCTGTTGTCTGAGTCAGATTTCAGAAATTACGACTTCTAAGGTTTAGTCAAGCACAGTGCTGCTGGAATAATAACGCAGGACCATAAAGTCTACCTGACCTAACCCTAACCCTAGTCTAAATAGTATCCTCTACTAGCATTCTTGATTGCTTTTGTACACTCTGATGTAGAAAGTTAAAGGTCCACTATACCTGTCAGATCCTTCACCAGTATCACCAGTACCAGTATCAGTATAATATAACATTATGTAATAAACTCAAACCTCTACAATGTCAGGGTCTGTGTGGCCACATTGACAACATAAGGTACAAGTGTGGGACCAAACCTACACCAATGGGACACATTGTGAATCTCCTTTGCACCTAACAGCTATGTCTTTGGGATGTGAAATAGAAACCCACACAGAAACAGAGACAACACGCAAATTGTACAAAGATAACAGGAAGGCAATGATTCAATCCCAGCAATCTAATTCCCTGGAACTTTCAAAATATCTGCAGGGTTTGTGATAATGAGAATTTTTATATTTAGACATTTGATGTCATAACAGTTTAGATTAGCAAACCACATTTCCTAATATCTTAGGGCACATGATTTGCAAATTGCGACACATCTAAAGTGTCCCTGAATTAACGCAAAGAGAAGCCTACAAGTTGATCATTTTGTGCAAAGGAGTAAGATTCAGCTGAGGCACCTTTGTTGTGCTGTGTTCCGTGTTGCTTCTTGAAACTGTAAGATGAATCCAAGTGAATTCTGCTGGATTGTATGTAAGTATACCCGATGATTTTAAACATTTAAATAAAAATAAGTTAATCTATGAAAAAATAGATAGATAGATAGATAGATAGATAGATAGATAGATAGATAGATAGATAGATAGATAGATAGATAGATAGATAGATAGATCTTTATTTGCCCCCAGGGGGAGATTTGCCTTTTACATAAAAATAAATAACATACATAAATAGATAAATAAAATCTGCATACTCATTTGTACAAATTAATCCATGAATATAATGGGGAGAACATGCCAAAGCCATGTAGACCTTGACCAGGCTAGGAATCAAGCTTGAAACCTCTGGCGGGAAATGTAGTTCTAGGCCACCGCTCTGCCCATCTGAAAACATCAGTGCTAAATAACATCAGTAAAACTAAATGCATAAGTGGAATGGCAGTCCAGTTTCTAACATTTGATTGTAAAATACAATTCATGGGCTTCTGTTCACGACTTCCTTATACAGGCACTCGGTCTTTTAACATATGTCCAGTAAGTGGCCCACGCAAAAATACATGTGGTCTACATTGGTAATGTTAAACATATTATTTTTCAAAAATCTCTATCATGCAAAGTAATACTTAAGGAAACTAAATTCACAATACAGTATTAGGACTCATTGAGTTTATTAGAAGTGTGCCTGAGTCTTTTCACTTTATACATTCAGATTTTTCACTTCATATATTCAAAAATGATTTCATATATTCAGACATTGTCTTTATATATTCAGGAATGACTTCACACTGTATATTTAGATGCTTACTTTATATATTCAGACCTTGACTGAGATATGAGTTTATATATTCTTTCTTTGACTTTATTCATTCTAACTGAGACTTTGTATATTCAGACTTTGACTCTATATATTCAGGAATGACTTTATATATTTAAGAATTATTTTATACATTCGGAAATAACTTTATATATTCAGCATTTGACATTATGTATTCAGGAATGACTATAATATTAAAAAATGACTTAAACTAGAATATTAAGGAATTGCAATATAAAGTCATACTTTGAGATTATATATTCAAGAATGACTTTATATAATTGGACTTTGACTTTATATATTTGGATTTTGCCTCTGTATATTCAGAATTTAGAATTTAGCCTTTGTAAGAAAGGCGCTATATAGCGCCCGACCTGACACAGATTGGACACGGGAGGCATGTGTAAAACAAACACTCTTTTATTTTTCTTCAGCTGGAGGGCACGTCTTCCCCGTAATTCCTCCAGCCACAACACAGTCCCAAGCACAAATAACACCCAAACACTATCCTCTATCTCTTCCTCCACCACCATTCCTCCTCAAGCTCAGTCCTCCTCCACCCGACTCTGGCCAACGAGTGGTGGTTTCTGGCTCCTTTTTATCAGGCACCTGGAAGTGCTCCAGGTGCTTGATTGCTGGCCTCCAGCTGCACTTCCAGGTGCTGCGAAACCAGTGCCCAATAGGGGCCAGTCGTTCCTGGTGCAGCACCCCCTGGTGGTGCCTGCAGAACCCCACAGAGCTGCACAGAAATCCAATCCCCATGAAGCCCTGGGGGAGTCCGAGGCACCACTACAACCCAGGGATGCTAGCATTTAGCGTCCAGGGGGAGATACTGGGCTTCCCACCTTTGTCCACCTGGCAGATGTGGTGAAGGGGCGTTCTGGCCAGGCATGGGCCCCAGCCATCTACCACACCTTATACATTCAGAAAATCATTATATAAGGAATTAGTTAATAGCCTTGGACACCTTCCTAGTAAGTACAAAAGACTCCTATTGCATTATACTAAATTCATTTACCAAATTTCTGATTACAGTTTTGGGAATGTTTGAGCTGAGATGTTTTATGTGTAATTGTCACCAAAACAAATTCCATGAAACAGGTAATGTTATGGCCGTAAAGTCAAGTTAAGTAAAATTCTATAAAGCAGCCTTCTTTAAAGAGCACATTCAGGATATCATTCATCTGTGCTTCTCCTTACTATTTTCTAAATTTTCTGAACTGATTTATTTCTATTTTAGGTTTATGGGATGCTAGGTGCCCTCCTGCCATCACACTTTGTGAGGCAGAAATGGCCAATGGATGCTGCTAGGGCACGCTCTTTAATTTCACATTAAAATACAGACACCCATTAACTTTTGGATATAGAAGGACAACTATGAACATGAAATTTTCTGCTTCATTTTCCACTTGCACTTCAAGATTATCATTTTTTTTTAAGTTTTATTATGTAATGGTGTAGGTCTAGAGTTGGGGTAGGTTAAGAAATTTAGATGGGGTTGGCTAGAAAGGAAGCAAAAAGTAGTTGACAGCATTGTGGAACAATAGCAGTCCAGGATTTCACTCTTATCCTGCCAACAAAGAAAGGGCCAGCAGGAGGTAAGGAGGGAATCTCCAGAATGGAGGTGTCAGCTCTAAGAAACCCTTTAAAATGATCGGATTTTTCTTTCTCTTCACACCCTCATCTATTCTAAGATGTTTCAGTCTACTCGGCTATTCACATCCTTTCTATTCTTTTCAGGGCTGATGGTGGTGACTTCTTCAACATGCGCAGGTAACTTGTTTTCCAGTTTCCAGTGCCATTAACACCTTCATTTTCTGTCTAGAGCATGTTCCTCCAGTTTTCACGTTGCTTTTCTTAATCAATCAATAAACCTTTCCTTCAGCTCATTTCCTCTTTGCCTATTCCTCATGTTTTCCACGCATGCCATGTGCTCGCCTCATTTCCTGTACAGGCAGCAGTGACCACATGAAGTTGGTTTGTTTTCACATCACGACTTTACTGCAGAGGCTAAACTTCAGTTAGACTGAATGGCAGCACTAACACAGAATTTTTAAAAGTTTTGTTGGTAACTGTACGTCTGAGGAAATGTTGTTATTTCTTGAGTAAATATTTGAAAATGTGCACTCATGGAAGACTGGGTGAGGTGCGACACTGTGATATTTGTTAAAAGTTATGGTCCACAACATACTGTACACTGAAGAAAGGAGAATTTCAAAACAAAATTCAACAAGTTAGAAAATCCAAACATGGTGTAACATTCAGGTGTGTTTGTGGGCTGTTCAGACACGGGGGGCTTCAATGGACGGAGTTTAGTATTTGGGTTCAGCAACCATCTTGGTCTTTGTTTCAGGGTTGCAGGTTCCAAAAACCATCACACCAGGACTGAGGAAAAGGTTGAAAACACGACTTGAAAGGACACTAGTCAATCACAAAGACCACCGTCACACACACACACACACACACCACATTCACACACAGTGACAATTTCCAATTGGCAATTAACATAACCTAAATTTATAAATAAAATAAAGAACCTTCATAATGAATTCCTTATTTGCTTGAGCTTGGCTGGCCATAGTAAGTTTTATAAAATGACAATTATGACAAATGTTAGGAAAAAACAGAAGTAAAAGGCAAACTTCATTACAGTGATAGAGCAATTATGGATATCAGGTGAATGTGGAACTCTGAAGGTAAATTATGGGGTGACCAGATTTTCAAAATCCCAACACGGGACACTTGTGTAGCATGTGTTCCCATGCATAAAGCCCACCCTCATTGGTTTAATGGCTTCTTTATCTCATCGTCAACACTGAGGGTTCAGTGCCCTTTCATAAATGTTTGCATAGATTCCCTTGTGTTTTAGGCGGCTCCTTTATACATTTTGTGCTTTTTGAATCTCCAAAGTATTACAGAGCATTTTTGGTGAAATTTATACAGTAGAATCTTGCTTATCCGACATAAACGGGCCGGTAGAACGTCGGATAAGCGAAAATGTCAGATAATGGGATTTGTTAAGAAAAAGCCTATTAAACATCAAACTATGTTATAATTTTACTCATTACGAACCTCGGTTCACGATCGTCTCTGGACACGTACAAATCGGGTTATGACCAAAAAGTTCGCCAAACTTTTGCATCTGTTGACGACCACTCACTAGGTATATGAATTAGCCAGTTTCCCTTTCGGTTTATGCGCGCCGATGATTTCCGCACATGTTCAGTCTCCCTCTGTCCATTCCCTGTGCAGCAAGAGAGAGAGAGCGCGAGAGAGAGACACAGACAGACACATGCACGCACGAGAAAGAGACACACGCGCGAGAGAGAGACACACGTGCACACACACATGCGCGAGAGAGACACACACACACACGCGCGAGAGAAAGAGAGATACACGCGTACACACATGCGTGCGCGAGAGAGAGACACAGGCACATGCACACACGCACGCACAAGAGAGACACAAGCGCACGCACACACACGCGAAAGAGACACAGGCACGCACACACGCGCACGCGAGAGAGACACAGGCGCACACACACGCATGAGAGAAACACAGGCGCACACACACGTGAGAGAGACACAGGCGCGTGCACACATACACACGCGCGAGAGAGACACATGTGCACACACACACATGCGCGTGCGAGAGAGACACAGGCGCACACACACACACACGCGCGAGACAGACACAGGCGCACACACACGTAAGTGAGAGAGACACATGCCAGAGAGGGCTGGCCACATAATCCACTGTAATCATAGTTGGTAAAGAAATCCTACTGAGTATCCAAATGTGAACACCAATATTTGTGAGATTCAAAAACATCTTTATGAAAAAAAATTTAAATTATAGAAGGTGGAATGTGATGTCATTTGACAGTTGAAACACCCCTCTCATTTAGTAGACAGCAACAACAACAACAACAACAACATTTATTTATATAGCACATTTTCATACAAACAGTAGCTCAAAGTGCTTTACATAATAAAGAATAGAAAAATAAGACACAATAAGAAAACAAAATAAATCAGCATTAATTAACATCGAATAAGAGTAAGGTCCAATGGCCAGGGAGGACAGAAAAAACAAAAAAAACTCCAGACGGCTGGAGAAAAAAAATAAAATCTGTAGGGATTCCAGACCATGAGACCGCCGGCCCAGTCCCCTCTGGGCATTCTACCTAACATAAATGAAACAGTCCTCTTTGGATTTAGGGTTCTCACGGAAAGGCTTGATGATGATGGTCACGTGGAATTCTGCCTTTTAATCCATCCATCATTGTTGGAGCATCATGAGGCTTTGAGTAGGTGGAGGTGGCGCAGGCCACCACCACAAAGAAACCGGAAAAAGAAACAGAAAAGAGAGTAGGGGTCAGTACGGATTTTAGAGCTACCATGAATAGTTATTATGAGGAAATTGAGCATACAGAGTATCAGGATTAAGTTAAATTAAGTTAAATTGAAGTTATAGAAAGGCCATGTTAAAGTAATATGTTTTCAGCAATGTTTTAAAGTGCTCTACTGTATTAGCCTGACGAATTCCTATTGGCAGGCTATTCCAGATTTTAGGTGCATAGCAGCAGAAGGCCGCCTCACCACTTCTTTTAAGTTTTGTTCTTGGAATTCTAAGGAGACACTCATTTGAGGATCTGAGGTTACGATTTGGAATATAAGGTGTCAGACACTCCGATATATAAGAAGGGGCGAGATTATTTAAGGCTTTATAAACCATAAGCAGAATTTTAAAGTCAATCCTGAATGACACAGGTAACCAGTGTAATGACATCAGAACTGGAGAAATGTGTTCGAATTTTCTTTTCCTAGTTAGGATTCTAGCAGCTGCATTCTGCACTAGTTGCAAACGATTTATGTCTTTCTTGGGTAGTCCTGAGAGGAGTGCGTTACAGTAATCTAGTCGACTGAAAACAAACGCGTGAACTAATTTCTCAGCATCTTTCAGTGATATAAGAGGTCTAACTTTACTTATGTAACACAGCAGCCTGTCCGCCAATCAGGACGTTCAAAAAAGCCATGGGGGTGGGGCCATCTTTGAGGAAAGAAAGAGAAATATTTCCATGTTGTATCAAGGCATACAATACAGCATTTTAATGGTAAAACACTCTACTTTAAGTACAACAATGAGGAAATGTTGACATTTTTTAAAAAACTTTGCGTTATTGTTTAGTCCCAACTGCAAGTCCAAAAAAACAGGACTGACTTTAAATGGTTAAAAAGATGCAAAATAAATATCCATAAGAACATTTTTAAGGAGACAGATTTCCAATATACTGATTTTGGGTGTTTTTACTTTTTTATCCAAGCTACACAATTTTATTGTGTGTAACTTTTGTGAACATTATAAAATTTATGTGAATAAGATTTAAATTACAAATAGCACCGCTTTTAGAATATTAAGAGAACCAAATTTAAAGCCTTCTGCTTTCATTCTACTGAGAAGTGTTAACAAAATCTTATCATTGGACATCTTAGGAATGAAAAAAGAAATGTAGTGAATGTAGCGCTGCTGCCTCACAGTTAGGAGACCTGGGTTTACTTCCTGGGTCCTCCCTGTGTGGAGTTTGCATGTCTGCGCGGGTTTCCTCTGGGTACTTTGGTTTCCTCCCACAGTCCAAAGACGTGCAGGTCAGGTGCATTGGCGATTCTAAATTGTCCCTAGTGTGTGGGTGTGTGTGTGTGTGTGTGCCCTGTTGTGGGCTGGCACCCTGCCTGGGGTTTGTTTCCTGCCTTGTGCCCTATGTTGGCTGGGATTGGCTCCAGCAGACCCCCGTGACCCTGTAGTTAGGATATAGCAGGTTGGATAATGAACGGATGGATGGATGATTAAATGGAAACTCACATTAATTTACAAATTTTGGCTCTGGTGTCAATGTTTGAATCTCATCTTCATTTTTTATTTTTAATACAGAGAGACAAAAGGTGACACTAAAGATAAAGAATCAGAAGGAACCTGTTTACATCGGTGACAATGTGACTCTGGTGTGCAGCATTGAGAGTGACTTACCTAACTGGAAATATAGCTGGCAGAAATGGAGCTCAACAAGACTGTCTTTTGATATTAATGGCATCCGTGAAGGCACACACACGCTTCAGTCCGTGTCATCAGGTGACAGTGGAGAGTACTGGTGTGCTGCTGTCAGAGATGATCATCCTTATTACTTAGAGCTGAGCAATGCTGTGACACTGACTGTTCAAGGTGAGCGTGTGTGTGTGACGACATGAGGGTCAGAAGTTAGTAGCGGTCACTTACCTGTGCAGCACGTACTGGAAAGATGAAGGCTTTATCTCCATGTCGCTGCTTGGTGGTTTTGGAACAGGTGATGTTTAACTTTTTGAAATGACAGTTTTCTGCATGTAAGTAAACTGAAGCCAAGTAAGATCACCACACCAGGCCAAGAGCACAGAAAATAAGAGTTGCCCTCATCTACATTGTTTACAGGCTGACTGTTAACTCAGGGATGGAGATGATTTGTCTTTCACAAAACTCAATTAACTCTTTTTTTGATAAAAAGTTACCTTTGACGGTATCCTTGCGATTTGCATCTCACTCACACTTAAAACTCTGATTTTTGTTTTCACAGTGTGACAGTCACATTTTGCTTTAGTGTCTTTCTCCTGGGGCGTCATGTATAACACCATGTGTAGAACTCACACTAAAACATGGTGTATGGACAAAAGTGGAAATGTGTGTGCGCACAAAAAAAATCACATGCACAAAATCATCCGTAAGCCAACTTCTACGCACTTGGTGGCTTAGGCAGTGGTAGGAGCAACCAAAGGGGATTGATGGAATGACACTCAAAAGTTCAGAAAGTCACACAGTGCCCGAAAAAAAAAAAAAAGAGGTCAGATGTCAAAGTCGAGGTGAAAAGGCAAATCGTAGCCCACTGTCAAAGTGTCACACAGAAGCATATTAGGGCACAGAGAAAAGAAATGAAAATGAGGGACACAGTGAAGAAAAAAAGGTCAAAATGTCCACTTTAATGTGGACATTTCAGCTTTAATCTCGTAGTTTATTTTGTCATTAAAGTAGAACATCATAAACTTCATTTTAAAATTGATGTAAGTAAACTGAAGCCAAGTAAGATCATCAGCTACATCAGCTCAAGTCTGTTTACCTGTGTGTCACTTGCTTAGAGTTGTATAGAGTGAGAAGTCAAGCAAAATGACACCTTTTATAAATACTGTATCGTTACTTGGAACACGTGCATTTCATGTGTGTTCCGTGTCTACAACAATCTATGTAAACACATTGTTAAAACAGAAATGTTTTTCATGTTTTAGTAATAATTGACTAAATGTAGACATGAAGTGTATAATGTGTGAAGCTTGAAGTCCAAATATCAAATAAACACTTTCACAAAAGGTACAAATATAATAGAACAAGTGTGCTTCTATTCAACAATATAACTGCAGAAAAAGAACCCGCGTTAGAGTACGACATTGACACCCCTTTGATATGACCACTTCGGTGGTGCAACGGTATCAACTTTTGAGTGGTAAATAAGTAAATAACATTCAATCTGTCTTTTATATACAAAGTACATTGATGGCAGCTTCCACCTGCAGCTGTAGCCTCTTCAGTACGCGAGCGACTCTCCACTCTAGTGTTTAGATCTGGACGGTGCATATGCCCAAAACATTAACATTTATATGTTACTTACATAAAAGCCAGATCGAATGTTATTTACCTTAATTTATTTACTTACATCCTACAGCGTAAAGTCACAAATAGACTGCAAAGCTTCCTGTGTTTGATCGACACGGGCATACTCAAAAAATACATGTGTAATGCCACAAAAAGGGCACACTGAAACTTCAGTACGTGAGCAATGGTGCAAGAATTCAGTCAGGCTTCTTTTTTGGGCACATGCACCGTCCAGATCTAAACACTAGCGTGGAGAGTCGCTTGCGTACTGAAGAGGCTATAGCTGCATGTGGAAGCTGCCATTGCTGTACTTTGTATATAAGAGCCAGATCAAATATTATTTACTTATTTACCTTGATTTATTTACTTACTTTATGTGAAAACAGCAGTGTCAGATTGGGGTGGGGGTGGGATCGTGAACGCGACTAACAGAATAAAACTGAATATAAAAAAACAAAGCTAACCTTTACAATCATACATTTGCACTGGCTGTTACAGACTGAAATCAAATATATGTTTTTATTCTAAAATAGTAAGAATAAGAGCAGCTCACTTCTCAAAATGTGCTTGTCCGGGGTCGAACTTGTGATTACTAGTCAACAGTTGATACCGTTGCGCCACCAAAGCAGTCATATCAAAAGGGCGTCAATGTCGCACCCTAATGCGGGTTCTTTTTCTGCAGTTATATTCTTGAATAGAAGCACACTTGTTCTGTTATATTTGTACATTTTCTGAAAGTTTTTATTTGATATTTGGAATTCAGGTTTCACACATTATACACTTCATGTCTTTCATGTCTACATTTTGTCAATTATTACTAAAACATGAAAAACATTTCTGTTTTAACAATGTGTTTACATAGATTGTTATAGACACGGAACACTCATGAAATGCATGTGATCCAAATAAAATATATATTTATAAAAGATGTAATTTTGCTTGACTTCTCACTCTATACAACTCTATGCAAACGACACGCAGGTAAACTGACTTGAGATGAGAAAACTGTGCGGCGGTGGGAGGATGTGATAGTAGGCTGCTTGTTGCTTATCGACACATTTACAAGACAAAAGATGCTGACAGAGAGGTGCGAAGGGATTTAAGGTGGGACAGATCTACGAGTTTTTTCATAGGCTTTGGTAATTCCAGTGTTAAAGACAGAGACTTAAATTGTCTAAAGCATACATTTAAAACAGCACACAAGTGAATGAGTGATGATATGGAGAGGCAAGAGGATGGCCTGTTTATCATGACACTAGTGCAATGCAAATAATGTATAATGTTGGTCTTTTAGGAAGATGGCTTCAATGTAAGCACAGTCAACTGTGATGAGAGACATATTCTTCCTGCTGATGTCCTTCTACTAAGAAGTCTTAAAACAAACTCCCTTTACTATACAAACTATGAGAAATGAAAATATAAAAGGAATTCAATTTTAAAGAGAAACTCACTTCATTTGCCTGTTTTAAAGCAGTAGCTCTGATTGTCTGTTTTTACTTTCTCATATACGAAGTATTGGGAAAGTATTGTAATCGTCCAAAAATTTGATCTCAAGATTTTGATGAATCTCAAAGTTTTAGACCTCCCTGAGTCCAAAAATACCATTTTTGAAATTATGTCTGTGTGTCTATGTGTGTGTGTTTGCGTAAACACGATAACTTGAGTACGCTTTCACTTAGGTCAACCAAATTTTGCATACAAGTATGAGGTATAAAACATGGATTTCTATAAACTTTTGGGCTATTTCCACTAAATGGAAGTAGTACTTTATCTGAACACATACTCTTTTTTTTTTTATTCATGCAGCTGCAGAGTCCGATTTATTCAACTTTATTTTTATGATAACTGTTCAATATATTATTAATTTGATTTGTTGTTGATGGTTCTATAATGTACATAATATAAAAATATAATCATTGTCTTGAGGTTAACTCCTCAAATATCCATCCCCATATCTGAGAATACGAGAGACCAATCACGATATTATCTCAGTTGTATTAGAACTACATTTCTTTTTCCATACAGAGAAACCAAAGGTGAAACTGAAAATGAGGAGACCTGTGCACATTGGAGACACACTGACACTTTACTGCAGTATTGATGGTGGCTTTACTGACTGGAGATACTTCTGGTACAAACTGAACTGGACA
This sequence comes from Polypterus bichir lapradei, assembly GCA_026402145.1. NCBI lineage: Eukaryota > Metazoa > Chordata > Cladistia > Polypteriformes > Polypteridae > Polypterus > Polypterus bichir. Next base: position 2,238,229 of record JANRMT010062797.1, on the reverse strand, counting down.
GGAGAAAGTGATTTACTTAATGGCACCACTGGAGACACTTACACGGTCCATTCTGTGACTCAGTCTGATACTGGAGTGTACTGGTGTGCTGGTGAAAGAGATGGGCGTCCTCAATACTCTGAACCCAGCAATGCTGTTACACTGAGTTTTCAAGGTAAGCGTAGGACTCCAGGAGGGTCAACAGTGTGCAGTGGTCACTATCTGTCCAACACAAACAGGTGACCACAGAGGCGTCATTCCCATGAATATTCTCAGTGGGCTTATAGTTTGGAAGTTTAAGGCAGTGAAACTTCTATGGCTTCTTTTCATTAATTCATTTACACTTTGACATCAGACTTCATCTGACCTTAAAAAGTTGGCCTGATTTTAGTATTGTTTGAAGTTAACGAGACATCACTACATTTTACACGCTACTTGGAAAGAAAAGAAGGAGAAGCTCCCTTGTTTTTCTCTTTTTTTATTGTTACTGTGAATTGTCTGTGAAGCTCTGGGAGTCATACAGCCTTAATTGCAAAACTATTTGGTTGGCAGGGCTACTCAGTCTGTGAAGCCAGTTCAGGTGACTCTACTTTAGATATTTCACTAGAATTAAAACAGTGAAACCATCCCCTAAATCTAAGCAGACACTTTCTATTTCACTTGTCTCTCCTCTCACTGACATTGTGATTTTTCTTTGTGTAGGTGTCACATCTTTTTAGGAAGGATAGACATAACAGAAAAGGAGGTGGGGTTGCTGTTTATGTCAAACAGAATTTAAATGCAAATCCTGTTCAATTGCACAATGAGCCCCATCTTAGTGAGGACATCTGGAAGGCATTAGGGAAAGAGGGTTTATTAAAGAAGTGTTTTTAACACCACCATTGCAGACTGTAATTTCAATGCACATCTTTTTTGTAATAGTAAAATGACAATTTACAGGGGGATGTTATAGTTATGGGGGACTTTAACCCATATATTAACTGTGATAACCTTTCAAATAGCGGAACATAAGAGCAGGAGTTTTTATAAGTAATCAGTGACTGCTTTTTAAAGCACTAACATGGGGGGACACCTGTCTAGATTTAGTATCTTGTAATAATCGGGATAGAACTGAAAGTGTAGATGTGATTCAGCCACTAGGGTAAAGTGACCATAATATAATACAATGCTTAGTGTTTTAGAAGAGTGCGGATTCAAACAGCAAAGTCTAAGGAGGATAGACTGGGATAAGCTCTTAAGTGTGGAGACAGTCGAGGAGGAGTGGAACAGGTCTGAAAACGTCTTACATTGGTAGGAAATTTATTAACCCACTGCAGAGTTAAAAAAGAAGCAGCAAAGATAAAAACAAACAAGTAAAGCACATAAGACTAATATTTCCAGTTTGAATCATACGCTATATAAGAACATGGGGGCAACCATTAAGAAGGATATTAGGAAGGCTGAAAGGTAGTTAAAGAGGAACGTAACAGATAAGGTGAAAGATGACCCAAAGAAATTCTTTCAGTCTTTTAATAGTAACAGAACAGTCAAGGGGGAGGTGAAGTGAATTAGGAATGGTAAAGGAGAATTAAAATATACAGACAGTGAAATAGCAGATGCTCTAAACTCACATTTTTCTGAGATCTTCACATGTGAGGAAGTGGATAACATCCCGGCAGCAAGAGGAACTACTAAGGAGGTACTGAGTGATTTGGAAATTGTAGAAGAAGTACTGCTTATGTTAAATAGGCTGAAATCAAAGAAATCACCAGGACCAGATATTATTTATCAAAGAGGGCCTAAGGAGGCTAGTGAGTACATATATAAACTATTGACACATATTTATGAGAAGTAAATGCAAAGGACAGTAAAATGGCAAATATTACCCCATTATAATAAAACGTTGACCGGAAAGATACAAGCAACTTAAATTAATGGAAGGAATAATTAAGGAAATGTTTGAGCAACATATGCCAAGGACAGGAGTTTTACTGAACAGTCAGCATGGCGAGAACAGGATTGTTAGCAGAAAGTCAGCCTGGTTTGAGAAGAGGGAGGACATGTTTTACAAACATGCTGGAATTCTATGAGGAAGCCACTAAAGGATATCACCAGACCAGTCCAGGTGCATATGATGTTATTTATCGTGACTTTCAGAAAGCATTGATAAGGTGCCACATGTCAGGTTGTGTAAAAGAAGTTCAAGTTCAGGGTGCTCTTTGTAGATGGGTGCAAAATTGGCTCAGACACAGGAAGCAGAGGGTGATAATGTGCTATTTTAATATGTATACAGTAAAGTATTCAGATAGGAATATAAATTACAAGATGATTAAGTGTGTCAATGATAACAAGCTTGTTGGATTGGCAGATAATCTCATATCTGTTGGATCATTACAGATGGACATGGACAGCAGACAGGCTTGGGTAGATTTGTGGCAGATGAAGTTTAATGAAAGTCAAAGTAAGGTATGAAGGTAGGAAGTAAAAACGTGAGGTTTGACTACACAATGGAAAGTCTGAAAATCGAACGTATTGTTCATGAGAAAGATGTAGGAGTTGTAGTGAAGTCTACATTATCAAATGCCAGACAGTGCTCAGAAGCCATTAAGAAGGCTAACAGAATATCAGGTTATATAGCTCCCTGATGGGTGGAGTAAAAGTCCAAGGAGGTTCTGCTGAACCTTTATAGTGCACCAGTGAGGACTCATCTGGAGTACTGTGTGCAGTTTTGCTGTCCAGGTTACAAAAATGGGTGCAAACAAAAAGCTAATTCTTCACAGGACACTCACACACACACACACACACACACACACCCTATGCACACACACATACACACACTCACACTAACATTGGGACAATTCAAAGACTCCAGTCAAATCAGCTGTATAGTTACAGGATGTGAGTGAAAACTCAAGGGCACAGAGAAAAATATGCACAGACATTAGAAGAACATGCACACTCCACACAGACCAAGGCCAGGCTGAGATCTGAACTCAGGACACTGGAGCAGTAAAGCACAATGTTATAATTTAGATTTTTAACCATTCATTCATTTTCTACCATTTATCCAAGACTAGGTTGTGGGGGCAACAGTTTTACCAGTGAGCCCCATATGTCTCATTCCCCAGCCACACTTGAAAACTCATACATTGGGATTTCAAGGCAATCCCAGGCCATCTGGGGCATTTAATGCTCCCAGTGGACCATGGGTCTTCCCTGGGGTTTCCTCCTAGCTGGTCATGGCCGTAAAACCTCCACCATATGTGCACAAAATATTTATTATACACATTTTGTTACATTTTATGGTTGTTATTATTTTTTGTTGTTTTTCATATGACTCCATTATCTGTTCAGATTTTTGGAAAATTCCCTCAATTTTGTGGCCATTTTCATAGTCGCTGCCATGTTGCTTTCTTCTATGCTTATTTCCAAACACTGGGGTCCCTTGTCATTTTGAATGCTTGCCTGTAAAATATGCCGGCATGCTAATGCTGAAGTCCAAGTTTCTGGACTCTAAAAACAATCTTTGCAGTGAGTTTAGTTCTTGAAAATCATCTTAGGGAATCCGGTCATGTTTCATTTTGATTATGAGTTTGGGCTGCTTATCTGATTTTGATTTCCTAATTATCTTTTTGCTCAGACATCTGTTATTCATTTGACAATGATTTTCTCTCATCTACTGGTCTAGGTACTCATAGTTATTTTTCACAATATGCCTTTTCCCCAGCATAGGCAGAAAAGACCTGAGCTAACCACTACACCTTAGTGCCTACTCCTGTGTCTAAGACTGAAGCAAAAAAACACAACTAAATTTCCAGTAGCCATCAGCAGTGACACAAAGTCCAGTCAATGTGACATTAGGGGTCTTACATCCAGCCCACAAAATCAGACTCATCAGTGTTGTGAATTAAAAGTCCCAAGGCATGTCAGTCCCAAAAGATTGCAAACCAAACCCTTCTGAGATAAACAGGAAAACAAAGACACTTCATATAAATGAAAAAGGTTATATTCTTTATTCACAAAGATGCTCTGTGACGCTGTGGCATTCCAAAGAACACAACAACACAATGGAATTGCCTAAAATCACAAGCAAAATCAAGTCAAGCACAGTCCCAATACAGAAATCCCAAGGGGAAGTGAAAGAACAAAACACAAAGGTCAAAACTCCAGAGAAATCAAACAGGCACAAAGCAAAGAGAAACGCAAGAACTGGTCAAACTCCCAGAATGCATTCTAAATTAACTGCCAGGAACTATGGGGGACCATCCAGATTGATAGGGTGGAGGGCAGTTCCTGACAGTAATTAGCAGGTGGCCCATCCTCTTGGGGGACCACCTAAAAAACACATGGGACATAACACAGGTAGCTTTATAGACAAGATCAAACACAAAGAACAATGCACATAATCAAACAAATCAACATTAACAAATTAATGGCACAATAATTTACTTAAAAGATGAAACAAGACTTTGAAATCCATACCACCCATTGGCAGTGGATTCTTTCTGAAAGATAATAATCAAATGGTGCACTTGAGGGGTTCCCTGTGTTTTTCAGCCTCAGTAATAAAGTTACACTGATGGTGGAACTATAAGATGATGGGACATAAGCAGTGGTCACAAACTGTCCAACACTGATATTATTAGTACTGAAACTCAGTAAGCTCACTTTTTATACTCAGGCCTGGTGTCTTTATATTGTTGAGAAGCAGCCATACTACCTGCACTTCAGAAGAGGTCATCCACCTGAAGCAAAGCATGTTTGGTCTCGGCCAGGATTTGGATGGGAGACCATCAAGGAAAAGCTTAGGTAGTTACTGGAAGAGGTGTTGGTGAGGCCAGCAGGGAGTTCTAACCTTGTCATCTGTGTGTGGATCCCAATGCCCCAGTGCAGTGATGGGACAATGTACTGTTAAAATGATACCATCCTTTGGATGAGACGTAAGACTGAGGTCCATGGCCTAGTCACTCTGGCCCCCTAATCATCCCCTGTCTCTCTCACCCCTTCACCATCTAACAGCTCATGTGTGGTCAGCCTACTGGTGCAAAAATGGCTGCCGTTGCATCATCCAAGTGAATGCTACAAATAAGTGGTGTTTGAAGTGGCTCCTCACTTCTCTGTGTGAAGCACTTTGAGTAGCGAGAAAAGTGCTGTATAAATGTAAAGAATTATTATTAAGCACTAACCAAATTCAAAATCAGAAGTGTTAAAAATCTGAATATTAAAGCATGGATTTTAATTTTAGCTACAAACTCACTGATTTACAGACTTTAAAGCAGCAGTTTGATTAGCTCTCTGATCCTTGAGTTACTTTGTACGTTTGATTGTTTTTCTTCCCTACAGAGAAACTAAAAATCACCCTAAAGATGAGAAATCAGAAAGAACAGATTTACACAGGTGACAATGTGACACTGGAGTGCAGAATTGAGGGAGGCTTACCTGGCTGGAGATATCGCTGCTTCAAAACCTGGACAAACAAGTGGAAGGAGATTACTGGCATCACTGGTGGCACATACACGGTGGAGTTTGTGTGGACCTCTGACAGAGGAGAGTACTGGTGTTGGGCAGTCAGAGATGATCCACCTGATTACTCAGAGGTCAGCAATGTTGTGACACTGAATGTTCAAGGTGAGTTTGTGATGACTGAGAACTTAGAGATGTGTAAGAGGTCACATACTGTGTCTGAGTCTAGAAGGAATAGAAGGTCTATCTCTATGTGGGGTCTTATAAGCTTTAGAGGAGGGGAGATTTACATTGAAGTGTAAACTCTTTGAAATCAGAGATCGCTGTAAGGAAATAAACTGGAGACCCTGGAGAGGTGGAGATATGCTCTAGAAAGGAGAGGAATGAAGGTCAGTAGGAACAAGACAGAATACATGTGTGTGAATGAGAGGGAGGTCAGTGGAATGGTGAGGATGCAGGGAGTAGAGTTGGCAAAGCTGGATGAGTTTAAATACTTGGGATCAACAGTACAGAGTAATGGAGATTGTGGAAGAGAGGTGAAAAAGAGAGTGCAGGCAGGGTGGAATGGGTGGAGAAGAGTGTCAGGAGTGATTTGTGACAGACAGGTATCAGCAAGAGTGAAAGGACAGGACGGTAGTGAGACCAGCTATGTTATATGGGTTGGAGACGGTGGCACTGACCAGAAAGTAGGAGACAGAGCTGGAGGTGGCAGAGTTAAAGATGCTAAGATTTGCATTGGGTGTCATGAGGATGGACAGGATTAGAAATGAGGACATTAGAGGGTCAGCTCAAGTTGGACAGTTGGGAGACAAAGTCGGAGAGGCGAGATTGCGTTGGTTTGGACATGTGCAGAGGAGAGATGAGGGGTATATTAGGAGAAGGATTTTAAAGATAGAGCTGCCAGGGAAGAGGAAAAGAGTAAGGCCTAAGAGAAGTTTTATGGATGTGGTGAGAGAGGACATGCAGGTGATGGGTGAGACAGAACAAGATACAGAGGACAGAAAGATATGGAAGAAGATGATCCACTGTGGCGACCCCTAACGGGAGCAGTCGAAAGAAGAAGAAGCTGTAAATAAATAAACTAAAAGTTAATAAGCTCACCTCAGGATCCACACTCATTCCTACTATTAGTCTGCTTGTTAGCATGAATGGAAAGATGACAGTCTCACCTCTCAATGAACTTTTTTTTCTCTCTTCTCATAAAATGTTTTTCTTAAAGGCATCTTGTGGTTTGTTTCCTTGTTTCTTGTTCATGCTATGTAGTCAGCAGGCTCACTCACATTGTGTTTCAATTTCTTTGTTCAGTTCTGCTGCAACTCCACCTGAGGCTAAAGGCATTCATCAAATCTTAAAAATAAGCAGTTGTATGAAAATTAATGAGGTGACAGATTGCCATTTATATTTGTGTGTTTTTCTCTTATTGCCCAATGTGTATGGTTTCATTGTGGGTAAATTTCATCCATCCATCCATTCTCTTCCGCTTATCCGAGGTCGGGTCGCAGGGGCAGCAGCTTGAGCAAAGATGCCCAGACTTCCCTCTCCCTGGCCACTTCTTCTAGCTCTTCCGGGGGAATCCCGAGGCGTTCCCAGGCCAGCCGGGAGACATAGTCTCTCCAGTGTGTCCTGGGTCTTCCCCGGGGCCTCCTCCCGGTTGGACGTGCCCGGGACACCTCGCCAGGGAGGCGTCCAGTAGGCATCCTGATCAGATGCCTGAGCCACCTCATCTGACTCCTCTCGATGCAGAGGAGCAGCGGCTCTACTCTGAGCCCCTCCCAGATGATCTTAAGGGAAAGCCGGGTAAATTTCTGAACATTAAAAAACTCCTGTCTGAAAATATAAATTACTAAAATCTCTAATTATTAAAAATTGATGAAGAAGCAACATTTTATGTGCTGGCTGATTTAATTCTACTGTAGTGTCTTCAAACAAACTCCCTCACCATGAGACCTGTTTGGAATGAAAACATAACCAGAAGGATGTGAATTCTAAACAGAAACTCACTTCATTTACACATTTAAAGCAGCAGATATGATTGGCTGATTTCTTTCTCGTTTTCCACACAGATAAATTAAAGGCAATACTGAAAATGAGGAATCAGAGGAAACCCGTGTACATTGGAGAGAACGTGACTCTGGAATGCAGCACTGAAGGCAGATTTACTACCTGGAGATATAACTGGAGGAAATGGAGCCGAACAGGATGAATGGAATCCCATTATAACGTCTCTAAAGACACTTTTCTAATTACGTCTGCGACTCAGTCAGATAGTGGAGCGTACTGGTGTTATGGCTTTTTTCCAATGTCTCATCTCAGTGATGTTTTCCTACTGAATGTTCAAGGTGAGTGTTTGAGTTCTGGAGGGTCAGCAGTGCGCAGTTGTCACTAACCGTAGGTAGAAGCAGATGGGACTTTTAACACTAGAATTACCAGAGCCTACGAAAAAACTCGTAGATCCGTCCCACCTTAAATCGCTTCACACCTGTCCATCAGCGTCTTTTGTCCTGTAAATGTGTCGATAAGCAGCAAGCAGTCTGAAATCACATCCCCCACCCTGCACAGTTTTCTCAGCTCAAGTCTGTTTACCTACGTGTCAGTTGCTTAGAGTTGTACAGAGTGAGAAGTCAAGCAAAAGGACACCTTTTATAAATACTATATCATTATTTGGAACACTTGCATTTCATGTGTGTTCCATGTCCACAACGATCTATGCACAGTAAAAACATCGTTAAAATAGAAACATTTTTCATGTTTTAGTAATAATTAACAAAATGTAGACATGAAGTGTATAATGTGTGAAGTCTGAAGTCCAAATATCAAAGAAACACTTTCACAAAATTTACAAATATAACAGAACATGTGCGCTTCTATTCAAGAATATAACTGCAGAAAAAAAAAGCCGCGTTAGGGTGCGACATTGACACATATTTGCTAAGCCTGCCTCCATGGTGCAACGGTATCATCTGCCGACTGGGAATCAAAAGGTCACGAGTTTGATCCCGCATGACTCCGTTTTGAGAAATGAACTGCTCTTACTCTTACTATTTTAGAATAAAAACATACATTTGATTTCAGTCTGTAACAGCCAGTGTAATGTATGATACTTGTAAAGGTTAGCTTTGTTATTTTGTTTAATTCAGTTTCATTCTCTGCTGTTTTCACATAAAGACGCGCTATAGCTCTGCAGTCAACCCAACAGGGCTGCACCAAACTCCAACCCCCATGATGCCCTGCGGGGGTCCGAGGCACTGCTGCAACCCAGGGAGGCTGCCATCTAGCGTCCAGGGGGAGATATTGGGTTTCCCATGCTTGCTCCCCTGGAACATATGCTGCAGGGGTGTTCCAGCCGGGCATGGGCCCTGGCCATCCGTCACAGCAGCCATCCACAAATTCCATGGATTATTTGAACAGAAAGGGGAATTTTTATCTTATTATACAAGCCACCTGTGATAACAAGTGTTGATTTATTGACATCATAGTAAAATGGGGTCTACTGCTCATGACATCCATATTTTTGCAAATTCCTTGCTGAACACACAGGACGATTGAAATTAATCTAAATGACATTCCCTTTATTATCCATGTCTCTTTCTGGCTCTTGACAATGGATTTTTGCATTTTCATGTGCATTTTAAAAAATAGTGTGCACGTGGATGGAAGTTTTTTTTAAAATGAAGGAGGAAAGCTTAAAACTACCCAGGTACATGTGGATGAGGTGTAAGAAACTGTTGGTTTTACTGGCAATTATTTCTTTCGTTAGATTGTGACTTTAAAGTGAGCAATCTCGTGTTTGTCCATTAATTCCTCAGTTAATTTTGACTGCTTTATCAAAGTCCCATTCTGAATTATATCTGAATTTAGCAAAACCAATACTGAGATTTTAGTCACATCAAAGCAGGGTGGAACTCAGAGACCCCTTGGAAGAAAAGCAAAAGTCACTGACTTTCAAGAAACGTTTCAAATTTTACAAGAAGAAAAAACACTTTTGTCAGTCTCGATCCATTGTAATAAAGAATCTGCCTTTAGCTTTGTTTGGCCATTTATGAGAATTTTACTGACAGATCCTGATTTTGAAATCTGCAGTGTGCCAGCTCAAGGCAGTGTCTACGAAGCGCATCTCCTTCTGCATTTCCATAAATGTCTCTGAGACCCTGTCATGAAATTATCTAAGGAGTTGAGAGTTTTATAAGAGTGCATATGTGTCCCGGTACCATAGCTGCAGTGCACAGAGCCAGATTTAGGGAACTGCAGTGAAATCATACAGCTTAGAAAACATTTGTTTTACCCCTCATGTTTCTAGACATAACTGCTACACCATCAAAACAGACCCTGTCCCAGCATCCCCAAAACCTGTTGTGTTATTTCTGTAATTACTGTATTCTGGCCATTTAAATTGTTCATAACATTTAACCGAAAATCACTTATACCTTTCCTGTTGTTGTCATTGATGAAAATGAGTCCAACTTGGGTTGAGTGGCTGGTTTGTCAATGGCAGGCCAATCTGCTGGTGGTCCTCCTATAGATACATTTTTTGAAGATAAAGCTACACTTGTATCAGACAACGGGACCATGGTAGGATTATGCACCTGTTATCTCCATGACTGACTCTAGTGTTTCTTTTGTCACTTTTGTGATATTGGGACAGCTTAGTCATTAGCTAAATAAACGAGCCTGATGGGCTGAATGGTCTCTTAATTTGTCAAACTGCTTATGTTTTTGACCTAAGAAATACATAAAAACATAGTTTAACATTTTTGAGGCCAAGAAATTACTGTAAAAAATCAAACTAAAGTCAAATAATTACATTGTCAATGAAAAGCAAATGCAGGGATTTGAATTCATTTACAAGATTTATGGCAGCAGCCTTGAGTCTACCAACTCAGTTTCTGAGTGTAAAGCTGATGTCTTTTTCTCTACAGCGACACAAAAAGTGACACTGAAGATAAAGAATCCAACGATGTCATTTAACATTGGTGACAGTGTGACTCTGGAGTGCAGTAGTGATGGTGACTTATCTGGCTGGACATATCGTTGGTACCAATGGAGCCAGGAAGGCGTGTGGAATGAGCTTAAGAGCATCACCGGAGACACTTACACTCTCCAGTCTGTGGCTCAGTCTGATAGTGGAAAGTACTGGTGTTACGCTTTCAGAGACCATCCTCCACATTACACAGAGTTTAGCAATGCTGTGACACTGACTGTTCAAGGTAAGCATGTGATAACAGGAGGGTCATCGAGGTGCAGAAGCCGCTCACCTGTGTAGCACAGACTGGAGGCAGTAGAGGCCTTGTCTTCATGTGACAGGTCAGTAGTTTTAGATGAGGGTAACTTAACTCTAGTGAAGAAATGTAACTTTTTCTGTATGATAAGACTCAGTAATGTAGGGAGTAGATGTTTCATCTCCATATGTATTTTGAGACAAAGAACTCTGTGTACATAAGGCACAAGATGGCTTTGTAGCACCTGCTTTGTTTTATGCAGTACATGTGCGTTCATCGCCACCAAGTCAATCGTGTTATAGCACAAGCAACCAGCCACCTGCGTGTTCCTGCTCGCACTGAATCAGCTCACGCCTTCTGGTGCACAATGTCAACGCAGCACTGGGCAAAAAAGAAACAGACAAATATATGTGACATTTTGAAGAAATGATCTTATGAACTGAATAGTACCAGTCAGAAAACAGCTTCACACTAATGCAATATTATTTCAAAACGAACTGCGTCAGATCGGGTGTGAATGTATGGCATTTGTAAAAGTTAGCTTTTTTTTCAGTTTTATTTCCTCAGTCATGTTCACGCTCTCCCTCGCCGCCACCCCTGATTCCCCCCCCACACCATGATCGGGTGTGACTCTAACTAACAGCACCAGTATAAATTCACTCCCACTAGCAGCAATTGCAAAGTGCCCCATTGTGAAACAAGCACGATCAGTTGTCCTACTTGGTGAAAATCACTCAAGTAGAAAATGGGGAAACACATCCTGCAGTGCTGCCAATCGCTTAGGCAACGCAGTGCAACCCCCTGGAGAGCCAACACTGGCAACCCGTGACCAATCAGTAGCGTGACAGTGCTTGAGAAACACTGACTTCTATGGACCTGGTGTGTGGATATCGAGACTCAAAGATGAGTGTGTTCTACTCTGAACCAGTAACCCGCACAACACGCAGAGAGCCTCAGTTTGCAATGACCTGCACACTCTTAGATCGACATACTATACGTTCAATTTGACATATGACTAAATGGCCGGTCACAAATGGAGCTGTAAGTTGATGGATGAATGTATAGGCATTGTAAAAATAAATGTGTTTTTGTTCTTTGCACATGAAAAAGTTTCTGCGACTGATGCATTATTTGTAAATGGGTCCTGGAGTGGCATTGGGATGTGGCAGAGACCGTACATCTGTAGAAGACCAAAGTGTTCCTTGGGAGAGCAGGTCATCAGTGTCGTCAAATATTGAAAAGATGAAAACAAAACATTCTTATCAAAATCATCTTAAGAGACAAACTAACAATAAACAGATGTGTCTGGTTTTTTTGTTATTCTCTGATAATCGTTTACAAAAGCAAGACACGGGTATAGAAGCAGGTTTAGAGTTAAATCAGGACAAATGTTAGAAAGGTTTTCTGCACATGCATAATATTAAAGAAGTTAATATTATTGCAAAAGTAAAAATAAGCTGAAATTAGACAAAAACAAAGAGTCCCACAAATACTCAAATCTGTTGACAAGCCCTGCCAGTCCTTGGACGTGTTGCTGGAAGAGGTGCTGGCATGGCCAGTAGGGGCCGCTTACCCTGTGGTCTGAATGTGGATCCCAATGCCCCAGTGCATCCTTCAGATGAAATGTAAAACAGAGGTCCTGACTCTCTGTGGTTATGTAATATCACTGGGCATCCTTTGAAAAGAAAAGGGTGTATCTCGATGTTCTGACTAAATTGTTCACCACAGCTTAGTCATTCTGGCCCCCTAATCATCCCCTGTCTCTAACTGGTTAACTGTCTCTCATCCCTTCACCACCTAACAGCTCATGTGTGGTGAACATACTGGCACAAAAATGGCTACCATTGCATCATCAATGTCAAGTCAAGTTGGGGAGCATGCACCCAGTACACGATGAAACAACTCAGGATTTTAGTTGGCAATCCCCCAGGCAGACACGCGGTCCAGTTCCACCCTCCAAGAAATTACCCTCTATCTGCCGCAGCCAGGTGATACGTGGGTGACCCCTTGGCCTGGTCCAGCCACTCTTGTCCCCAACAATGAGGATCTTATGAGCTGGATCACCCTCAGGTAAACGCGCCACATGGCTGTAGTGACGTAACTGATGCTCCCTCACAATGCAGGTCATGTGCTTCTTTCAGGACTCCACAAGCAGCACAAAGTTAAACCAGCGGTACTCAAGGATTTTCCAGAGAGACACAGTACCAAAGGAGCTATAAATTGGTGTTGGGTGAATTGGCGCCTCACTAACTATGTAAAGCACTTTGAGTAGTGAAAAAAAGCATTATATAAATGTAATGAATTATTATTATTGTTAAGCAAGTTGAAACGCATTACGTGTAATCAGCAACTTACCAATAGAACTCCAGTTACTTTTGGTAACAGAAAACATGGGCTGTTTGTCTGGATATTGTCCTTTTGTCATTAGACTATTGTAATGATTTAGTAACATACCCTAAAATGGCACAAGTACATTTTCCTGTATTAATAAAATCAATGAAAAATACATTTATGCCAAAATGTAAAATGAAAGAAAACAGAAAGAGGTGAAGTGTGCTATTGAATTGGAGTCTTTCATTTTGACTATTTCCCCTGATTTTGACAATGAAAACACAGAAACCCTTCTCCATTTTCTTTCAGTGGATTATTCAACAGGAAATGGAATTCGAATCGGATTATCATTTCTGGTGCTAATTGTGCTGCTGGTCCTCGTGAGTGACTGCTTCTGGATCAGAGTGCTCTCTGCCTGCAGATCTGCTGAGGGCAATACTGAGGGGCACAAAGTGATCTGAGGCTTTGAATGAGACGGGTGGCCCCAGAGATGACATGTTTGGGTGAGTGTCTTGCATAAAATAATTGGACTTTAATCTGGTAACATCTGTTCTGGTTTAACTTTTGTTATTTTATCTACAGATGTTATCAGGTTGCAAGCTAATAAGCTAACAGAGGAAATCATGAAGACAGTTTAAATTTTGTTTAGAATATGTAGCATTAACAGATTGATGAACAAAAAAGAAATCTAAACAATAACAGATTTCTTTCATCTGTGTTATAAGTGAATGGCAGAAATCAATAATCTTAATGATAATGTGGTGGGTAGCACAGATGCAAAGCTCTGAGATGAGGATACATAAGCAACATTAAGACCATCAGCCACATTACAAAGAAAAGAAATGAGTACAAAATGTGCAAATCAGTTACCAAGTTGTTGTTTGTTTTCAGGGGACAAAGTGCTGTAAATAGCATGTGGCACAAACAGACCCAATTACTGGATCTGTGAGAGTAGTGAGAAGTCAAGCAAAATGACACATTTTATTGGCTAGATTCATAATGGCTAACACGGTACAACACTCTAGTACTAAAGATCTGTGAAAGCAAGTGAAATGGTGGAATTCTATTGTCTCTTCACTTTGCAGTCATGTGAGCGCCTGCCTACTTTAACTAGCTCATAAATGAACATTAAAAGAGAAACAGTAAAACGAGAGCTTCCTTAAACAAAAAAAGCCAAAAGCCAAATATGTTCATAAAATATATATATATATTTATTTTAATTTTATTGATTTTATTGTATTCATTCCATACAAATAGATCAATGTTTACAAAAATCGGATTGAAAACAAATCAACCCCCACCCCCGAGAAAGACAGCATGGCCAACAGAGTAAATCTTAAAGCTAGTAAAAATAAGTAAATTCGATGAGTTTAATAAGCGGATAAAGATAAATGGAGAAGAAAAAGAAATGGGGAGAGAATGTGCATCCTCACTGCTTTAAGAGCTTAATCTAAAATGTCATTGATTAGATCCTACCAGGTTTTGAAAAAGTTCTGCACAGATCCTCTAACTGAGAATTAGATTTTTTTCAATTTTAAATAGTTACCCACTGACTTAAAAGAGGAGAGTTAGAATTCTTCCAGTTCAGCAAGATACAGTAAGTCTGTGTGCCAGTAGTGTATTGAAGGCAATTACAGTTTGTTTGTCCTTCTCCACTTTAAGCCCCTCTGTGAGCCCACCAAACACAGCTCTTAGTGGGTTAGGAGGGACTGTGACACCAAGGCTGTCTGAAAAGCATTTAAAGATTTTGGTCCAGAATGATGTTAATTTGGTGCAGGCCCAGAACACGTGGCCCAGTGAGGCTGAAACTTGTTTGCAGAGTTCGCAGGTTGGATCACGCCCTGGAAACATTTTGGACAATTTTAAACGAGACAGATGTGCTCAATATATAATTTTGAGTTGAATAATTGTATGTTTGCGTGTGAATTCTCTGCATTGCTACCTTCCACTTCTTTTCTGAAATATTGAGTCAGAGATCCTTTTCCCATTGTCCTCTTGGATCTTTGAATGGAAGGGAGTATAAAATGGTTTTGTATATTACAGAAATGTTGTCTGAGTCCTCGAAACTGGGCAATATTTTTTCCAGCATAGAGGGAGGTGGGAGATGAGGAAAATCGGACAGGTTCTATTTAACAAAGTTTCTAATTTGAAGATTGTGAGAGAAATGTATTGCTGGAAAGTTAAATTTAGAATGTAATTGTTTGTTGGATGCAAAGACACTGTCTATGTACAGATCTCTAAGTGATTTAATCCCAAACATTTTCCAGATATTAAAAACTGCTGTTTGCGAGGGTTGAAAAAGGTGGTTCTCGTGCAGAGGTGCCACAGATAAAAACTTCTCTATCTTAAAATACTTATTGTTAACAGCATGTGCACAAATGGAGAAAATGCATCAAAAGTTGTAAGCAAATGTGTGACAATTATAAACAAAAGATGAGAAGTGACGATAGATAGATAGATAGATAGATAGATAGATAGATAGATAGATAGATAGATAGATA
>JANRMT010062797.1:2210255-2222750 GCA_026402145.1 Polypterus bichir lapradei | reverse complement strand
GAAATTTGGCTTTTTACTGAACCTCTGTAAATAAATAAATACATAAAGAGGTAGATAAGTAAGTAAATAAATAAATATACACACATTGGTCTGAAAATACATGAAAATGATTATAAAGCTAGAAAATTAAAAAGATACAAAAACAGTAAAAAAATACAATATCCTGAAAGAAACACGATCAATGGAATGTTTTTAGAATCATTTCATTAAAAAAGCGTGTGCACAAATGCAGAACATGTTTCAAAAGTTGTAAGTAAAGTCTAGCAATTATAAACAAAAGATAAGAAGTGACAATGTGACCAACATTGCAGGTTGGACTACACTGTGTTTGTACATGACAATCAAGACCCCAGTGGTGCGACACATCCATTAAGTGACGAAGCTCACAGAATAAGCTGTCCCTTTCAGGTCAAAGTTGGTAAACTGAAAATAAGGAAAACACAACACACAAGAAGAAACCTGGGTCTGCTTAACATGGCTGAACCACACAAACTGTGTCAAAGAAGTTAGAAGGGTGTCACTTAAGTAGACATAAGACCTTCAGGCCACAACATCTGCTCAGCCATCATGAACATCATAACTGTCACATAGCACCACCTACTGGGTAAGAACAGTCAGAACTGCAGCAGAAGAAGTAAAGTTGCGCTCTCTTTCTGCAGCCCCCTTGTTAATCCAGGGTTCCTATTCCTGTGCTAAAAACTTCTAACAAAAAAATTTTATAGCAAAAGATTCTAAAAGATTGTTAAAATTTAAAATCTTTATGTCAAGTTTAAAGTCTAAAATCCTAAACACTTTTTTATCTAGTCTACTTTGACTAATCAGGGTTATTTTGCATGGTAAGAAAATCAAAAATAAATTCTATTCCTATCTTGTAGTATACTTAACTAACTGTGACCTTTATTTTCTGTAGACCTAAATGACGATGGCTTCAATTCCTGTTAACAGTGAAAGAACAGAAGTGAACTCAAGGACAACGATCTGCAGGCTTCATGTCCACACTCTTTGGATTATCATTTACATTTATTTGCTGTGCAAACACTTTTATCCAAAGGGACTTCCAAAAAAGGTCAAAATAATCAAGTAAATATGTGGGACTGTTTGGGAACAGGTGTGACAGGACAAGGCTACAAAATTAATCAAACTGGACAGCTTACATTATTGGCTTTTCAGGTGTTTCAAAATTGTTAGAGTTTATTTTTGTAATTTTTTTAAATATACAATTTTTAATTATTTTTCTCTGTTGCATCTCTCACCACACACTTTACTTATTTATAAAATAAAAAGAAATAGCTTGCAATCCTACCTTGGTTCTAGGTCAATTTACATAGTACCTCCAAAACGACCACTGTGACCAAATGACTATCGCCCAGTGACATTACATGTCCACCCTGCACATCATTCCAATTTTGCCTTTTATGTGTCTTCGAGATACAGAATCGCCAGCAATCGTCTCTGCCAGACGTGCGTGGTAGCGGAGTAATGGCACTTGATTAGGCTTACTGTAGAGACGCATTGCAAGACACTTCACAAACCTTTTGCGACCCTGTACCATTGACTACAATTGTGATTCAAGACTCTGCATGACCCAAATTCAAAAAACACACATGAGTTTCAGAACTTGTGCTCGAGAGCTTATCAGTATCACATTTCTGACACTTTGCCCAGTCTGACTTTACTGTTCTTTACTAAGAGCACAGACATCTTTTGGCTGCAGAAGCAGTGTGTCAGCCTGAAAGCCAGAGACTCCACTACAAACAAAGGCACTGCACTTTCTACTCTGCCTGTCTCTTTACTTAAATGATCATTTCTGAAATTACAGTTTGGCCCAATAATTTCTTACGCATTCAGTATGTGGAGTAGGGTATAAAAAAAGCTGGTTTAATGTTCATCCTGGCATCTCCATACTCCTAATTTTTAATTGTCTAGATCCGTGCATAATTGGAGGTAACCCAGTGCACCCCCCATAGACTTAATCAAACTATACAGTAGAACCTCGGTTCACGACCATAATTCGTTCCAAAACTCTGGTCGTAAACCGATTTGGTCGTGAACCGAAGCAATTTCCCCCATAGGATTGTATGTAAATACAATTAATCCGTTCCAGACCATACGAACTGTATGTAAATATATATTTTTTTAAGTTTTCAAGCACAACTATAGTTAATTAAATCATAGAATGCACAGCGTAATAGTAAACTAAATGGAAAAACATTGAATAACACTGAGAAAACCTTGAACAACAGAGAAAACTAACATTGCAATAGTTTGCGCTATAGCGCTACCAACCGCTGGCTAAAAGCACTTTTTTAAAGAGTTTTAAGCACAGGGAAAAAAAATGAACATTTGAAAAAATCCTCAATTTAATAAACCACCAAGAAAAATAACATTGCAACAATGCACGCTACGAACCGATCGCAGGAAACAGAAGTGAAAACAAAATCAAGACCAGTGCATTCTTTAACTGCCTTCCTACCTTAATGAGTCCAGCTCTCTCTTGCGCTGCCTGTGTGTCTGCATCTCGCGCTGCCTCTGTGTGTGTGTGTGTCGCTCTCTCTTGCGCTGCCTGTGTGTCTGCATCTCGCGCTGCCTCTGTGTGTGTGTGTGTTGCTCTCTCTCATGCTGCCTGTGTGTGTGCGCGCACTGCCTGTGTGTGTGCATGCGCGCTGCCTGTGTCTGTGCGTCTGTCTTTCTCGTGGTGCCTGTGTGTGTGTGTGTATGTGTTGTGCTCTTTTGCTCGCTCTCTCTCTTGCTCACTGCACAGGAAATGCACAGGGAGAGACTGAACATGTACAAACCGAAAGGGAAACTGGCTTGTTCGTATACCGAGTGTGTGGTCGTGAACTGCGGCAAAAGTTTGGCAAACTTTTTGGTCGTAAACCGAGTTGTACGTGTACCGAGACGTTCGTGAACCGAGGTTCCACTGTACTCCTCCATATCATAAAACCAATTATCAGCCCTATATGCACTGTGGTTGCTAGAGACGTTGTTGCCCCGCTAAACCCACCAGACAGACGTCCAAAACACACTTGTAAAAAGCACCAAGAAGAATCTTTTAATATTTTCTTCAATAACAGTGCACAAAGCAGCACACACTCCCCAGTTCTCCAATAATTATTAATAATCACGATAATAATCAATCCTCCACTCCCAGCAGCTTAGTCACCCAACCTCCCAACTCCGGCTCTTCTTGCTGAGTTTTGACCAGTCCTTTAAATAACCCATGACCCAGAAGCATTCCTTCTCCAGGTCAAACGCCACATCATCCTTTAAGTAACCCGGAAGTAATGTGGGTGTCCGCCCTCATGACTCCAAAGTACTTCCAGGTTCTCGTAATAGTAGGAGTCCCCCGATTCTTTGTGAGCTCCCCCTGGCGGCACCCAACAGGGCTGAGGAAATGGACTCCATGTCCCAGGATGCTTTGAGGGAATCCGGGGAACCGTTGCCGTCCAGGAGAGCTGCCACCTAACGTCCTGTTCTTCATCCTTTTTTCTGTTTAGGGACGTCCCGGTCAGATTGAAACGCCGGCCGTAAATCACAGCACTTTTGCGAGATACCTCACTTTGCATTCTGGATCTACTTGACTACGTGATCTATCCACAACCACCAGTCCCCAATGGTCCATTATTTGTAAAAACATTGTTATCTCCACTAGAAGCTCTATCCTGCAAAGTATTTCATTTCATGTTGCATGCAGATTATACTCCACTCCACATAAATGATTTATTACGGGCAACAAATAACACGTTTTCAGAAAACTGGGTAAAGACAACAAGATTTATAATAGAGTTTTGCTCGCCTAAAAAGCAAACAGAAACCACCATAACTACAGGTGTCTTGCAAACCATTTTGCATCAACAGCACAGCCGCTTCCAGCATGAGAAAGCGAGAGCAAGCGCTAGGCTTCTTAACAGGCAATATTTAGAAAACCAATCTGCCAATGCATGAACATTAAATTCACCAGCTACCCACACAACACAAGTAGAGAACGAAGAAGACGCAAGGTGATCAATACTCAAACACCGAGTGCTGGAGAGAAACTGAGGATCTATGAAATGATCCTGCCTCCAGCAGGGTGTTTCCTGTCACTTCATTTGTGTGGATTCAGCGTAGTGCTCTGTGTGCGGTAAATTCAAGTTTTACTTTAAAAGATTTCTGCATTTGTTTTTTTTTATATTTTCAATCTGCAGTTGATTGAATCCTTGGATACAGAGGGCCAACTGTATAGGATTCTTTTAATAGATGTGGATTAAAAGTATTCATCTTTAAATTTCATAAAATAACTGAATTCTTGAATACATCTTTAGAAACAAACCCAAACTTAATCCTGAAAAATATACTTTTATATTCTGAATACATGACACCCGTACTTGTATTCCAGTACAATCTGTACAGCTGGTATGGGGAGTTCGTCGTCATGGAAGGTGCATACTATTATTATATTATTTTTTTCAGTACAATGTTTGTCTGAATTTGGTTGTGTTAGCATTAAACAATTGATTAAAAAAAAGAATTAAGTTCTTTTCAGTGTGGATTTTTTTTTGTATTATTGTATTCTTATTTAGATATTAGGCTTAATTCTGAGATATTTATTATGCAAAAACTTATTAGGTCAATTCTATCAACGGCTACTATATCAAAAAGGGATATTTCCACTTGTTTTAAAAACTAACCTCATCTAACATTGACTTATTTTGAGAAATTGCAGACAGGATATCAAAGTTAACTGCCTCAGTTAGTTATATAATAACATAGCTTTGCCATAAAATATAATATGTTGATGTATAATATGCACAGGCTGAAAAGGGTGGAGTGCTCTCTCCTGGTTGAGGATAGAGGACTGCCTGAAGTGGAGCAGTTTAAATATCTCTGGGTCTTGTTCATGAAGGAAAATAATCATGGCCAGAATATAAGATGAAGCTCCCCCATGCATGGCATATTCCTCTTCAAGAAACGGCACTGTTAACAACCCTGGTATCCAACATCATCTGTGTCTCCTCAGTCAGCTAGTCTCTCCTCTATACTGTTAACACTCTGAATTAGTAATGGATCATTAGCTACTTGGTAGTGTCCATGGTTCTTTGTGTAAAGAAAAACTTCCTAATGTTTGTGTGAAATTTACCCTTAACAAGTTTCTAACTGTGTCCCCGTGTTCTTGATGAACTCATTTTAAAATAACAGTCTCGTTCCACTGTACTAATTTCCTTCAAAGTTTTAAACACTTCAGTCATGTCACCTCTTAATCTTCTTTTGCTTAAACTGTAAAGGCGCAGCTCTTTTAATCTTTCCTCATAACTCAACCCCTGTAGCCCTGAATCAGCCGAGTCGCTCTTCTCTGGACCTTCTCTAGTGCTGCTATGTCCTTTTTGTAGCCTGGAGACCCAAACTGCACACAGAACTCCAGATGAGTCCTCACCAGTGTGTTATAAAGCTTCATTATGACCTCTTTGGACTTGTACTCCACACATCAAGGCGCTATATAACCTAACATTCTGTTTGCCTTCTTAATGGCTTCTGAACACTGACAGGAATTTGATAACTTAGTGTCCATCACAACTCCTAAATCATAAGATGCACTCTTGATTTTCAGACATCCCATTGTGTATTCAAAACTAGCATTTTTATTTCCTATGTATAATTCTTTACATTTACTGAAATTAAATTTCATCTTCCACAAATCTGCCAAAAGATGTATGCTGTCCAAGTCCTTCTGTAATGATTTAACGGGTTCCATATTATTCGCCAATCCACCTATCTTGGTATAATCTGAAAACTCAACCAGCTTGTTATTTGTTTTGCTATCTAAATCATTTATAAATATTAAAAATAGCAGCAGCTCTACCACTGAGCCCTGTGGAACACCACTCTTAACATCAGACAATACTGAAGAGGTTCCTCGCACCATAACCCTCTGCTTCTGTGTCTGAGCCATTTCTGCACCAATCTAAAAACATCATCCTGAACTCCCAATTCGTTTAGTTTGATGCTCATCCTCTCATGTGGCACCACGTCTTTCTGAAATGCTTTCTGAAAGTCAAGACAAATAATATCATATGCCCCACTTTGATTATATCCATTTGTTGCTTCCTCAAAGAATTCCATCATGTTAATAAAACACAACCTCCCTCTTCTGAACCAATGCTGTCTGTTCAGATTAACTCCTGTCCTTGCCATGAGTTGCTCAATCTTATTCTTAATAATTCCTTCCATTAATTTTTTTGTGATGCATGTTAAGCTTACTGGCCTACAGTTGCTTGGGTCTGCCCTGTCCCCCTTTTTATATACTGTAATGTGAAAATATTTGGCATGTGTACTGAAGTGAGTTTAGCTGCAGGTGGAAGCTCCTGTTGTTACGGTTCTGCCTTTGTCCAGAAATGGCTCCATAAGCTTTATGACCTTAGTCTCGGAAAGTCTTTCTCCTGTGGGATGGCTGTGATCTTTTCTTGAATAAGGAGTGACACTGCACATGCATTTTGTCAGCATGCCCAAGTCGATCAAACACAGGAAGCTCTGCCGTGACTTTATGCTGTAGGAAAATAAGTAAATAAATCAAAGTAATTAGATAAACAACATTTGATGTGGTTTTTATATAAGTAGCATATAAATGTTTTTATATAAAGATTATCACAAAATATAATCGCACATTGGACTTTGCATGACACTTTTGAGAGCTATGTAAGCCCTGCTGTTTTGTTGAAGGACATGCGTATGGCGGATTCACTGGATGGATGATGCCCAACCTCTGGCTGCATCCAAAAGGTGCCATCTTTCTCATTTACAGCTGGTGCAGCTGCATTGTTCTTATGTGTGAGTTGACGTCTCTCGCGGGGAGGGCTTCTGTTTTCCTTGTCCGATGTGGAACCGTCATCCTCATCTGAGTTCACCTCTGTTATAGCACATCTTTATTTGAAAACTAACAGTGCCAGATCTGGGGGGAACGTGAATGTGACTGAGAGAATAAAAGTGATAAACAAACGCTAACTTTTACAAGTACCATAAATTTACACCAGCTGTTAATGACTCAAATAAATCAAATGCATGCTTTTATTATGTAATAGTAATAATTATAATAATAGCAGTTCACTACTCAAAACCAGTGGTGGGCTGGCACCCTGCCCGGGGTTTGTTCCTGCCTTGCGCCCTGTGCTGGCTGGGATTGGCTCCAGCAGACCCCCGTGACCCTGTGTTAGGATATAGCAGGTTGGAAAATGACTGACTGACTGACATTGTGGCATTGTCTATTTGTCTATTTATTGTATTGCACTGTCACATCTTGCACTTTATTATATGTTGCTATATGTTACACTGTGGCTCATGTCAGTATGTACGTATACGCAGTTGCTGAGGAGAGTAAAGTAATCTTGACTTTGACTTTGTTATCTGTTTCCTGCGTTTTCATGATGTTGCAGATTCCAGTTTCCTGACATGCTGTGGTGAGCTAAATTGATCCTGTATGCAGATGGAAGGCTTGTAAAATGCTGATGTAATTACAATTTTTTATTGTACAGGCACCTATACCAGTGTGGATTATTTTTTGTAGATTTTATAATGTTTTTTTTTTTTTTTTTTCAGTTTCAAGATCTGGCACGCAACATTGCAATGCTTCAGTTTTTTTTTTTTTTTTTTTTTTTTTTATAAATACAGTGAATTCCGTTAGAATTCAGACCTCTTTCACTTTCTACAAACTTTACTGTGCTGTAGATTTAACTTTAAACAGATGCATTTGCCATTTTTGCCCACCAATCTACACTCAATAGCCCAGAATGACAAAGTGAAGCCGTGCTTTCAGAAATGTTGACAAGTTCATTAAAAATCACAAACTGAAATGTCTCCTTCATATCGGTATTCAGACCCTTTGCTGTTTCACTCCAAGTTGTGCTCAGGTGCCTCCTGTTTGCTTTAATCCTCCTTGAGATGCGTCCAGAACTTGACTGGAGTCAAACTCAGCTGATTGGACCTCCTTTACAAAGACACATATGTATCTGTGTATAGAAGGTCCCACAATTAACCCTGCATGTCAGGACAAAAACCAAACCATGAAGTTTGTTATAATCTTTGTAGTCAAAGTGCGGTGCGGTTATTCATTATTATTCTTAATCTAAATTTAATTTGTTTTTCTTTGTATGTAACTATTTCTTTGACACGTTGTAAATTACTCTGAGTACATCCTTTGTAAGAAAATGAGCAGTAGAAATAAATGGTGGTGGTGGGCTGGTGGTGGGCTGGTTTTAATCCCATATTACCCTTTAAATTTATAGGAATAAACTGATTGGGTGAAGAGACGTATCATTATTATTAGCCATTCTTTCTGGTTTAATCTCTAATCTTTGGAATTCCTCAATAATATTTGTTGTGGTAATTCAGTTATTCCGCATTGATTTCTATATTGTTGTCTTATTCATTTAGAAAACTGTAATATTAAATATTTTGCTATGTTATATTTTACAAATATGTCAGTATCAATTGTTCTTTGAGTGTAAATGGTTTGTTTTACTTTCTGGTGTTGGTAAAGCTAACGCCTCACTTCTCTTTGTCGGAAGGTCCAGTATTTTTAAATCTAAGGGATGTGGCAGATACTGATTAATTAATATGGGAGGTTTACACTATGAAAAAACAGAATACTTTTGTAAAAGTTTATTAGAGTAGTACATGTAACCCCAAACACAACCACAGCTACACAGATCCCGTGAGTGATTTACTGTGCACAAATACTTCTCACAGGCTTCTTTAAAGGTTGCACAAGCGCAATTATTAGCAAAAGTCTTCTTCTCTGTCTCTTCCCTCTCTTCCACTCCTTCTCAATGAGCTTCATCCTCATCCACCTGACTCTGACTCACTGAATGGAGTAAGGAGGAGTGCTTTCCTTTATATCACACATGGGAGTACTTCCGGTACCACCACATTGCATCCAGGAAGCCACAGGTGGAACCTTCATTAAAGGAGGAGACCTCCCTCTGGCAGCTCCTACGAGACCCAGCTGGGCTGCCCATTGGAACTCCAATTCCCATGAAACCCTGTATATGGGAGTCCCACCAGAGAGCTGTTGCCACCTGTTGGACTGGGGGAGCACATGACTTCAGGTGATGGGCTCCTTCCATCATCAAGGCATTCCTTGTCAGATGAGAACCATCCATTCCAGCTGGGATGCCACTCAATCCTTGTCTTCTATGACAACATATGTTATATATATAAAGCTCCATAGAGAGCTTTGAGAAAAATAGTTTTCACAAGAACGCCAAGGTCATGTCGTCATGAAAAAAAAGTGAATGCCAAGATGCTTTTTCCATTAAATACTAATCTCAATGCACTTGCTGAATAATGCAGATGTCCGACCCTGAGTCTAAGATTCTCAGCGAATCTTCGCACTATTATTAACACAGTAAATTGTTACAATAGTCGCTTAACCAAGAAAGAATGAAAAAGGGGGGAAAAGAGGAGATATTCAAGAAAGACTGAAAAGGCTCCATGGAGTTTGAGAATGTAAGAAACGCACCTTGAACTGAGAATTACTATAAAGCAAGAAAAATTCAAAAAAATGATAAGTTCTGACTTGGGATTCATAGTGACAGTAAGGCATTATGCAAACATATGGCTATTAGTATAAAGGGGCTGCTGTCATGTTTCTTGGCACACTTCTGCTGAATCATTTGTTGACTGAAAGTTCTCAGTATTTTTGTGTCACAGAGAGGATGTCAGCTTTGTTCACAATTGTTATATATCAGTATAAGTGTGCATTTCAGTTCAGCTCTTGATGCCTAATTGTGGGTTGACGCATAGTGATATGATTGGTAATGCCTTGCACATTTTGTTAGTTGGTGCTGTTCAATAAAGACAAGAAAGAAAAAGGCACATGCTGTCTGCTTGTCCGTTCTTATCAAATGAAAAGGTTATAATAGTGTACTGCATCAGAAATACATGGCAGTGGCGACGAGATCAAGAGGGTAACTTTGAGCACTGTGACACTGAATAACTGCAGCGAGAACCACACAAAGTAAGCAGAAAAGCAAAGGACCCAACGTGATAATATAACGTGAGTATGATAAGTTGAAAATATGTCGTACATCTGAAATATAGATGTTTTTGATAGATCCACGGAAGACTGGAACATGTATGTTGAAAGGCTGCAACAATATTTTGCTGCAAATTATATTTCCATTGAAAAACATGTTTATGCGCTACTGAATGCAATGGGATTTAAAGCTTATGGCCTTCTCCATAGTTTAACTGCCCCAAACAGACCAGCTGAGAAAGGTTTTAACACTAGAATTATCAAACACTACGAAAAAACTTGTAAACCTGGCCCACCTTAAATCCCTTTGCACCGCTCTGTCAGCATATTTTGTCTTGTAAATGTGTTGATCAGCACAAGCAGCAAGCAGCCTGTTATACTATCCCCCTGATTGTTGCAAAATGGACAAGAAGTTCTCCCAGCTCAAGCCTTGATTATTTGGGAGTGAGCTACCGAGAGTTGTAGGGGAAAATAATTTCATGTGTGCTCCGTGTCTACAACAATCTATGTAAACACATCGTTAAAACAGACAAGTTTTTCATGTTTTAGTAGTAAATGACAAAATGTAGACATGAACTGTATAATGTGTGAAGGCTGAAGTCCAAATATCAAATAAAGACTTTCAGAAAAGGTACAAGTGCAGTACGGAAGCTTCCATGGTGCAGCAGTAAGAGCTGCTGACTTATAATCCAGAGGTTGCGAGTTCGAAACCAGCTCCCTCGTATATTTAGCTTTTTGAGTTCTGAGCTGCTCTTATTGATAATATTATACAATAAAAGCATACATTTCTTGTGTGTCTGTAACGGCCGCTGTAAATTTATAGTACTTGTAAAAGTTAGCGTTTTTTTTACTTTCATTCTCTCAATTACGATCATGATACAACACCCACACCCTGCCCCCTGCTGTTAGTTTTTATCTGAAACTGGTAATAACTGTAGATGTGAGTGGTGTTTTGGAAATTCTCTGATCTGGAGGGATAAAAGCTGACACACAAACGCTGGTGTATCATGCCTTCCTGGTATGTCATTGTCACTTGAATTTTTTCTATTTAGTTTTATTGAGTGTTCCTGCTCAACATTGTATAATAAACTTAAACCTGTACAATTTCAGGGTCAGAGCGGCTAGAGTCCACACTGACAACATCAAGTGCAAGTCAAGAACCAAACTTACACCTTGTGCAAGTACATTACAGGGCCCAATCGTGAACCCATTTACACGGGGCACATTGAGAATCTCCATTGGACCTAACAGTCATGTCTTTGGGATATAGAAATAGAAACCCACACAGAATTAGGGGCATCATGGATATTCCACAAAGATAACAGCAAGGCAAGGGACTCCAACTCAGCAATCTAACTCTCTGGACCTTACGAGATACCTGCTGGGTTTGTGATAAGGAGAATGTTTAAGTTTAGACATTTGATATCATCAGAGTTTCTAAGAAAAGATTAGCAAACCACATTTCCTAAAATCTTAAAGTGCATGATATGCAAAGCTAAAGTGTCCCATTTTAACAGAAAGAGAAGTCTAAAAGTTGATCATTTCATGCAAAGGAGGAAGACTGAGCTGAGGCAGATTTGTTGTGCTATATTGCATTTTGCTTCTTGAAAATATAAGATGCATCCAAGTGAATTTTGCTGGATTGTATGTAAGTATAGTTGATGAATTTAAACATTTAAATAGAAATAAGTTAATCTGTGAAAACAATTAACAAATAATAGCCATGGCAAAAAAACAGTTCTATAGATAGATAGATAGATAGATAGATAGATAGATAGATAGATAGATAGATAGATAGATAGATAGATAAATAGATAGATCCCAGTCATGTTTCTTGACATACTTTTGCTGAATGATTTGTTGGCTGAAACTCCTCAACGTTGGAGTGTCAGAGAGGGGATGTGCAGCGGTGTTTGTAAAGGAACTCAGTTTTGTTTTCCTCTCTCATCTTTTACTACCTGCATTGGTCCAGAAGACATCCCATAACTGAGCTGGCCATTTCAAATAGCTTGTTGATTTGGTGGGCTTCTCTTGACGTTACCAACCTAGCACACCACAGCATACTGGCGACACCACACTGGCCATCATAGAGTTGTAGAAAATATGAAGGACGTCACATCTCACATTAAAGGAATGTTATCAGTAAAATTACACAAGCGCATTACTGACAGAAATATGTGCAGCAAAAAGCTTTAGAGATGCTGCAGGACATTAGAAATGTGAGTATAAACGTGACACACTGCTGATAATGGAATAATGCAGGGACACGAAATATTAGACCTGTTTAACTAAAAAAAAAAATTAATTCGCTGGAGACTCTTCAGAATTTGTCAGGAATTCATTAATGTAATTGTAAAGCAATTCAGCTGAACTCCTTCTGAATTCAAATGTAATGTAGTAAGTAAATGTGAGGAGATCAAGTCATATTTAAATTGTATGGAATGGGCTTGGATTTGTATATATATATATATATATATATATATATATAT
>JANRMT010062797.1:2160233-2210155 GCA_026402145.1 Polypterus bichir lapradei | reverse complement strand
ATATATATATATATATATATATATATATATATATATATATACGAAATGGAGACATTTGTGAATATAAACTCAATTTTAAATATATATAAAGTCACTTCGAGTGAGTTTTATACTTCAATCAGAACATACTATATAATATATTTAAACATTTTGTTTTAAAAATGCATATATATATATATAATATATATATATATATATATATATATAGAAATTATTGGGAGACAAACAGGAATATATATTTGGCATTTCGAAATATAAAGTCATTTTTGAATATATAAATCCAATGTCCAAATATGTAAAGTCGTTCCAGCTTAGGATTATGATGAGCGGTCAGCATTGTTGCCTTATTGTTCCAGTATCCTGGGTTCAAATCCCAGCCTTTCACTGCTTTTATTGAATTTCCAGGTCAAAAAGCTTAGGCTGTTTGTCAAGTCTAAAGTCGACTCGAAGTCAGTGTGGGTTTCTGTACTCACTTGTATAAATTAATCCATGAATATAACGGGGAGAACATGCAGAAGCAATGTAGACCTTGACCAGGCTAGGAATCAGGCTGGAAACCTCGGACTCTGTGAGGCTGGAAAAGTAGCTCTAGACCACCACTCTGCCCTTCTGAAAACATCAGTGCTAAATAACATCAGTAAAACTAAACGCATAAGTGGAATGGCAGTCCAGTTTCTAACACTTGATTGTAAGATACAGGGGTCAAAGGGCTTCTATTCAAGAGTTCCGTATACAGGCACTTGGTCTTTCAGCATATGTCTAATAAGTGGCCCAAACAAAATAACATCTGGTCTACAAAGATGATAGGTACATGGGGAATATTAAACATATTATTTTTTAAAAATGCCAATCATGCAAAGTAATACCTCAGGGAACTCAATTCAAAAAATTCAGTATTAGGGCTCATTGAGTTTATTAGAAATGTGCTTGAGTCTTTTCACTTTATATACTCAGATTATTCCCTACATATATTCATAAATGATTTTATATGTTCATGCGCTGTCTTTATATAAGCAGGAATGACTGTATGCTGAATTTTCAGACTCTGACTTTATATATTTATACTTTGAATATATACAGTATACTATATGCTGTCATTTGGTCATAAAGTCATTCAGTTGATGATTTTATATATTCAGACTTTGACTTTACGTATTCAGAAATGAGTTTATATATTCTTCTTTCACTTTATTTATTCTGACGAAGACTTTATATATTCAAGACTTTGACTCTGTATATTCAGGTATTACTTTATATATTTGAAAATGAATATACCTGTATATATAAGGAAATGACTTTATATATTCAGCATATGACTATGTATTCAGGAATGACTTTAAATATTCAAAAATTGGTTTATACCACCATATTAAGGAATTACTGTATAAATTCATACTTTGTGTTTATATATATAAGAATGACACTATATAATTGGACTTTGACTTCATATATTTGGATTTTGACTCTGTATATTCAGAATTTGGCCTTATACATTCAGAAATTTATTAAATAAGGAAAAAGTGAATACTTAAGTCAAAAGCCTTGGTCACCTTCCTAGTCTGCACAAGAGACTCCTACTGCATTATACTGAATTAGTTTACCGATTTTCTTATTTCTGATGTTTGATCTGAGGTGTTTTATGTGTAATTGTCACCAAATCAAATTCCAGTAAACTGTTAATGGCAGAGTTGCTGTAAATACGATTCTATGAAGCAGCCTTCTTTTAAGATCACCAATAAGATATCATCCATATGTGCTTCTCTTACCTATTTCTCAATTTTCTGAACTGACTTATTTCTATTTTAGGTTTATGGGATGCTAGGTGCCCATTTGGCAGCATAGTGTGTGAGACAGAAACTGCCCATGGATTCTGCTAGGGTACGCTCTTCAGTTTCACATTAAAATACAGACACCCATTAACTTTTGAATACAGAAGGAAAACTGTAAACATGAAAATTTCTGATTCAATTTTCCATTTGTACTTCAAGATTATACAACTTTATGCAGTGGTGTAGGTCTAGAGTTGGGGCAATTTAAGGAATTTAGATGGGGGGGGGGGGGGGCTAGAAGGGAAGAAAAGTGTAGCTGATGGCATTGTGGAACAATTGCAGCCCAGGATTTCATGATTATTTTGCCAATAAATGAAGGGCCAGCGTGAGGTAAGGATAGACTCTCCATAATGGAGGTGTCAGCTGTAAGAAACCCTTTGGATTTATTTGAGCTCTGTGACTTCTTTTTCTTCACATCCTCATCTATTGTAGGGACTTTTCCGTCTACTCAGCTGTTCACATCCTTTCTTTTCTTCTCAGGGCTGATGCTGGTGACTTCTTCAGCATATGCAGGTAACATGTTTTCCAGTTTCCAGTGACTTTAACACTTTACCTTTTCTATCTAGAGCTTGTTTCTCCAGTTTTCACATTACTTTTGTTAATCAATCAATAAACCTTTCCATCTCCTCATTTCCTCTTTGCTTTCTCCTCATGTTTTCCACGTATGCCATGTGCTCGCCTCATTTCCTGCACAGGCTGCAGTTGGTGTTTCTGCCATTGACCAGCTGAAGTTGGTTTGTTCTCACATCACGACTTTACTGCAGAGGCTAAACTTCAGTTAGACTGAATGGCATCACTAACACTGAATTTTTAAATGTTTTTGTGGTAACTGTACATCTGAGAAAATGTTATTTCTGGAATAAATATTTGAAAATGTTCACTCATGGAAAACTGGGTGAGGTTCGACGTTTTGATGTTTGTTGAAGGTGATGGTCCATAACAATATTATACACTGGAGAAAGGAGAATTTGAAACAAAATGCAACAAGTTAGAAAATCTAAGTATGGCGTAACATTTAGGTGTGTTTGTGGGCTGTTCAGACACTGGGGGCTTCAATGGAAGGAGTTGTGTATTTGGGTTCAGCAGTCTGTTCCAGGGTTGCAGGTTCCTAAGGCCATCACACCAGGACTGAGCAAAAGGCTGAAAATGGGGCTTGAGAGGACACTAGTCAATCGCATCACAAAGACCACCGTCACACACACACCCCCCCACATTCACACACAGTGACAATTTCCAGTTGGCAATTAACATAACCTACATTTATAACTAAAAAAATAATAAGCCTTCATAATGAATTCCTTATTTGCTTGAGCATGGTTGGCTGTAGTAATTTTCATTAAATGTGACTTGCAAAGCTCTTCAGTTATAACAAATGTTAGGAAAAAAACAAAGTGAAAAGCAAACTTCATTACAGCGATAGAGCACTATGGATATCAGGTGAATGTGGATGGTAAATTATGGGGTGACCAGATTTTCAAAGTTCCAACCCGGGGCACTTGTGTAGCACGTATGCCCACTCATAAAGCCCACCCTCATTTGTTTAATGGCTTCTTTATCTCATCATCAACAACGAGGGTTCAGGGCCCTTTCACAAATGTTTGCATAGATTCCCTTGTGTTTTAGGCAGCTCCTTTATGCATTTTGTGCTCTTTGGATCTCCAAAGTATTACAGAGCATTTTTGATGAAAAAATAAATCTTGTTATTTAATAAACATTCTCTATTTGTCCTTATACTGGCTGGGGTCCAGCGGTATACCCCCTCTAGTGGGCATTTTTGGAAGTGCTTTTGGAAGTCTTTAGTGCTTTGAGTCTGCTCAGTCTCAACAGTCTCTGTCCAATTCTGCATCTTGACTACGTAAGAAAAAGCATCCCTCAAATCTTAACTCTCTAAACTCAGCCTCATTTACAGTGCATCCGGATAGTATTCACAGCGCATCACTTTTCCCACATTTTGTTATGTTACAGCCTTATTCCAAAATGGATTAAATTCATTTTTTTTCCTCAGAATTCTACACACAACACCCCATAATGACAACGTGAAAAAAGTTTACTTGAGGTTTTTGCAAATTTATTAAAAATAAAAAAAACTGAGAAATCCCATGTACATAAGTATTCACAGCCTTTGCTCAATACTTTGTCGATGCACCTTTGGCAGCAATTACAGCCTCAAGTCTTTTTGAATATGATGCCACAAGCTTGGCACACCTATCCTTGGCCAGTTTCGCCCATTCCTCTTTGCAGAACCTCTCAAGCTCCATCAGGTTGGATGGGAAGCGTCTGTGCACAGCCATTTTAAGATCTCTCCAGAGATGTTCAATCGGATTCAAGTCTGGGCTCTGGCTGGGCCACTCAAGGAAATTCACAGAGTTGTCCTGAAGCCACTCCTTTGATATCTTGGCTGTGTGCTTAGGGTCGTTGTCCTGCTGAAAGATGAACCTTCGCCCCAGTCTGAGGTCAAGAGCGCTCTGGAGCAGGTTTTCATCCAGGATGTCTCTGTACATTGCTGCAGTCATCTTTCCCTTTATCCTGACTAGTCTCCCAGTTCTTGCCACTGAAAAACATCCCCACAGTATGATGCTGCCACCACCATGCTTCACTGTAGGGATGGTATTGGCTTGGTGATGAGTGGTGCCTGGTTTCCTCCAAACGTGACGTCTGGCATTCACACCAAAGTGTTCAATCTTTGTCTCATCAGACCAGAGAATTTTGTTTCTCATGGTCTGAGAGTCCTTCAGGTGCCTTTTGGCAAACTCCAGGCGGGCTGCCATGTGCCTTTTACTAAGGAGTGGCTTCCGTCTGGCCACTCTACCATACAGGCCTGATTGGTGGATTGCTGCAGAGATGGTTGTCCTTCTGGAAGGTTCTCCTCTCTCCACAGAGGACCTCTGGAGCTCTGACAGAGTGACCATTGGGTTCTTGGTCACCTCCCTGACTAAGGCCCTTCCCCCCCGATCGCTCAGTTTAGATGGCCGGCCAGCTCCAGGAACAGTCCTGGTGGTTTTGAACTTCTTCCACTTATGGATGATGGAGGCCACTGTGCTCATTCGGACATTCAAAGCAGCAGAAATTTTTCTGTAACCTTTCCCAGATTTGTGCCTCGAGACAATCCTGTCTCGGACGTCTACAGACAATTCCTTTGACTTCATGCTTGGTTTGTGCTCTGACATGAACTGTCAACTGTGGGACCTTCTATAGACCGGTGTGTGCCTTTCCAAATCATGTCCAATCAACTGAATTTACCACAGGTGGACTCCAATTAAGCTGCAGAAACATCTCAAGGATGATCATGGGAAACAGGATGCACCAAGCTCAATTTGGAGCTTCATGGCAAAGGCTGTGAATACTTATGTACATGTGCTTTTTTTCAATTTTTTTATTTTTAATAAATTTGCAAAAATCTCAAGTAAACTTTTTTCACGTTGTCATTATGGGGTGTTGTTTGTAGAATTCGGAGGAAAAAAATGAATTTAATCCATTTTGGAATAAGGCTGTAACATAACAAAATGTGGAAAAAGTGATGCGCTGTGAATACTTTCCGGATGCACTGTATATCTGTTTTCAGCTACTTTGATTTATCTGGCTATAACTTCATGCTTCATTCAACATTCACGTTCTACCTGACATAATACAAGTTAGGCACTTCTCTTTTAGAATACAAAAAAATTTAGTAATGTTTTTTATTAGGGTTAAGATATGCATTTTGAATGTCATTATTATTTCCATATGTGTTAGAATAAACCTTCTTAAAAGATGATATGAAATATTTAGAAGGAATATTTCTAGTTTTACTGTTTTGAAGCAGTACAAAAAACAGGAATTTCCATTTTTATTATTTTAGAATTATTATCCATAGCAAATATATCTGCTATTGAAGACCTTTGACATATGCACTATTTTCAGCGGCAGATCTCACTTTGTCAGAATTCATGTAGTTGATAAAAAAATGATACTGCATATCCAAAGTACAATACCAATAGTTATGAAATTCAAAAACAGCTTCATGGAAAAAAAAAAAAAAATTCTGAAATAGAGAAAGTGGAATGTGATGTCATTTGAAAGTTGAAACACCGCCCTCATTTAGTAGACAGTAGCCTGAACACCAATCAGGACGCTCAAGAAGGCTGTGGGGGTGGGGCTGGGGAAAGGTGTTGCCGTGATACAGCAACTCGGCCATCTTTGAGGAAAGAACCAGAAACATTGCAACGTGATATCAGGGTATGCAATACAGCATTTCAATGGCAACACACTCTCCTTTAATTGCAGCAATGAGGACATTCATGATTTTATGCCATTTTTTAAAAGACTTTCTATTACTGTTCAGTCCCACCAGTGAGCCCAAAACAACAGGGCTGACTAAAAAGATGCAAAATAAATATCAATGAGGAAGTTTTTAAGGAGACAGGTTTCTTATATAATGATATTGTATGTTTTTATTTTTTCATCCAAACTACAAGATTTCATTCTGTGTAACGTTGTCAACATTACAAAATTTACGTGAATAAAATATAAATTACAGATAGCACCACTAATGAAATATTGAGAGAAGGAAATTTAAAGTCTTCTGCTTTCATTCTACTGAGAAGTGTCAACAAAATGTTATCATTGGACATCTTAGGAATGAAAGCACAAATGTAGTGATTTAAGTACAAAATGTTTAACTGGAAACTCACATTAATTTACAAATTTTGGATGAACAGGTTTGACTGGCTCTGGCAGCTCTCTGTTAATGTGTGATTTTCATCTTTTGTTATTTTTAATACAGAAAACCAAAAGGTGGCACTAAAGATAAAGAACCAGAAAGAACCACTTTACAATGGTGACAATGTCACTCTGGAGTGCAGCATTGAGAGTGACTTACCTAACTGGAAATATCGCTGGCACAAATGGAGCTCAACAAGTCTGTGGACTGATATTAATGACAACAGTGAAGGCACACACACGCAGTCCGTGTTGTCAGATGACATTGAATTGTACTGGTGTGCTGCTGTCAGAGATGATCATCCTTATTACTTTGAAATGAGCAACGCTGTGACAGTGACTGTTCAAGGTGAGTGTGTGTGTGTGTGTGACGACATGAAGATCAGCAGTGAGTAGCAGTCATTTAACTTGTCCAGTACGTACTGGAAACATGGAGGCTCTCTCTCCATATGGCTGATTGCTGGTTTTCAAGGAGTCAAGTTTAACTTCAACAGGCGATGATTACCTCTCTGAAATAAGAGCTTTCTGTATGTAAGGAAACTGAAGTGGAGTAAGATCACCACAATGGTACAAAAGCAAAGAAGATAAGGGTTGCCTCCTCTCCGTTGTTTATGGGTTGTCTGTTAACTTAGAGAGAGAGATGAGAAGACTCTCGTCTATTGCAAAACTCCCTTAATTCTTCTTTTTATAAAACGTTAACTTTGAAGGCATCTTTATGGCTTGCATCTCACGCACACTTAAAACTTTTATTTTGTTTTCACAGCGCGACAGTCATATTGTGCTTTAGTGTCTTTATCCTGGTCTGCAGCTCATCTTACCTAAGGCAACAGTTGTTCATCTTAAAAAGGTGAAAAACTGTGTCAGTTTTTGAGGAGGTGGCATGTCGATGTATTGCTTTGTGTGTTTAATTATTATTACGCAGACTGTGAGGTTTGATTCTGAGTAAAGATTTGAAAATAAGAAAAGTGAGTTGTATATGAAACTTCAATTACACAATGACATCTTCCGTTTGTGAGAAGATGGACTAAAAGAGAGGACACTAGTTGCGACTTCCTGTGTTTGTTTTGTCAATGTTTGTTGAAAATTTCGTTCAGTGTTGAAATGACAGCATCATTTATACCTGTGCTGATTTTCACTGATTTCCTGTCTTCACCAATGGAATAATTTCTCGTACATCTGGTTCCACTGCAGCAGGACACTTGAAGGGTGGTCCACCTAGTAGACTTGCAGCACAACATCAGGGGCAGCTCAAACAGGAGGAGAGAGGTTTAGCTGCAGAGTCGTGAACACAGAAGGAGGAGGAAAGAGTGGACACAGAGTCAGGACTTTCATCCATTTAAGAAGACATGGTCTTTAGCCACTTTTACGGATTTGATTCCTTCAAATGTCCAATCATTACACAATTAAATGGATGTGCTTCATTTATTTGTAAGCCCTCTCACTTCACCACTATCCAGAATTTCTTCATCCATGTATCATCAAGAATTTCTGATAACCGTTTTATCTGACAAGGATATTTGCATCCATTATTCTGATTGGATTTTATTTTACTTGTCACGAAAATTCTACAATTGGAACGCATATTTTATCAGATCACATATTTCTATGTAAAAATAAATACCCACGTTCCTGATATTATTTTGGGTGACTGTAATTATTTCACAGTGTTATCCATCCATCCATCGAATTTCCAACCCGCTTAATCTGAACACAGGGTCACGGGGACAGTGTTATCTGAACTCCCAAATACAAATAGCTGATGAGATGTTCTACTGAGGCACTGACACAGGACTATTCTAGATGCTTGCCTATTCGCAGACCTCATGAGCAACTCAGACCATAATATTCCTGGTCCTTTCTTACAAACAGAAACTAAAATAATCTAAAACAAAACTTAAAAAAACAGCGCACCAGTGAACGAGTGAGGATATTCATGATGAACTTTTTATCATGACACCAGTACAATGCAAGTCCTGTATGATGTTCGTCTTTTTGGAAGCTGGCTTTGACGTAAGAACAGTCGACTGTAATGAGAGACAAATTCTTCCATTATGCCTGTTGATGTTATTCCACTAAGAACTCTTAAAACAAAGCTCCTCTTACCATCTGAACTATAAAAAATGAAAATATAAAAGGAATTCAATATTAAAGAGAAACTCACTTCATTTGCAACTTTTAAAGTAATAGCTCTGCTGTTTCTTCTCTGTTGTAAATTGCCTTTTCTTTTTCAATACAGACAAACCAAAAGCGACACTTAAAATGAGGAAACCTGTGCACATCGGAGACACACTGACCCTGAAATGCAGTTTTGAGGGCGGATTTACTGGCTGGAGATACACCTGGTTGAAAAAGAACTGGACAGGATGGATTAATTTAGTTATTGACATCACTGGAGACACTTACACGGTCCAGTCTGTGACTCAGTCTGATACTGGAGTGTACTGGTGTGCTGGTGAGAGAGATGAGCATCCTCAATACACCAAGCTCAGCAATTCTGTTACGCTGAGTTTTCAAGGTAAGTTTGTGACTCCAGGAGGGTAAGTAGAGTGCGGTGGTCACTATCTGTCCAGCACAAACAGGTGACCACAGAGGTGTCATTCCCATGAATATTCTCAGTGGGTTTAAAGTTTGAAAGTTTGAGTGGTAAGACTTCAATGGCTTCTTCTTATTAACTCATTTACACTTTGACATCAGACATCATCTGACTGTGAGTGTTAAGTAACACACATTCGGCTCTGATTTTAGTATTGTTTGAACTCATTGAGACATCACTACATTTTACACAATACTTGGAAGGGAAAGAAGGAGAAGCTCTTTTAATTTTTTCTCTTTTTTTAGTGTTACTGTGAATTGTCTGTGATGCTCTGGAAGCTAAACAGCCTTAATGGCAAAACTCTTTGGTCAGCAGGGCTGCTCTACCTGTGAAGTCCAATCAGGTGTCTCTACTTTGAAATTTTCACTAAAATTAAAACTGTGACACCCTCCCCTAAAATCCAGCAGACTCTTTCAGTTTCACTTGTCTCTCCCCTCACTGACATTCATTCATTCATTCATTTTCTACTGCTTATCCGAGACTAGGTTGGGGGTACAGCAATCTTACCAGCTAGCCCCGTACGTCTCTTTCACCATCCACACTTGAAAACTCCAAGGGATTCCCAGGCCATCTTGGAGATATAATCCTCCCAGAGGGCTGTGGGTCTTCCCTGTGGTCTTCTCTCAGTTGGTCTTGCCTGTAAAACCTCCGCCATATGTTCCCAAAATATATATTATGCACATTTTGTTGAATTTTACGGTTGATATTATCATTAATTATTTTTCATATGACTCCACTTTCTGTTCAAATTTTTGGAGGCTCACCTCCATTTTGTGGCCATTTGCATAGTCTCTTCCAATTTTGTTTACATGTTTTTACTATGTTTGTTTCCGAACACAGGGGTCCTTTGTCATTTTGAATCCTGCCTATAAAAGATGCTGGCATGCTAATGCTGAAGTCTAAGTTTGTGCGTTTACCTCTTGAAAATCAGTTTAGGGAATCTGGTCATGTTTAATTTTGATTACGAATTTGGGCTGCATGCCTGATTTTGATTTCCTAAATATCTTTTGGTTCAGTCCTTTATTAGTAAATTGACAATGACTTCTCTTATCTACTGGTCTAGGGACTCATATTTATTTTTCACAATTTGCCTTTTCCCCAGCATAGGCAGAAAAGAGCTGATCTAACCACTACACCATAGTGCCTACTCCTGTGTCAGGGCATGAGGAGAAAAAAACACAACTAAATTTCCAGCAGCCATCAGGAGTGACATGCAGTCCAGTCGATGTGACATTATCAGTCTTACCTCCAGCCTATAGAATCAGTCTCATCAAGGTTGTGAGCTAGGAGTCCCAAAAAGTTACAAAAGCATTTCCAATAATGCCCACTAGAGGGGTGTATACCACCAAACCCGGGTGAGATACATGAGCATGATACACAAACACTTCATAAAATTAAAAAAGGTTTTGTTCTTCATAAAGATGTTCTGTAAGTCTATGGATTCCAAACGGCACAACAGCAAAATGGAGTGGCCTTAAAACACAAGGAAATCCAAGGAGAACACAGTTTCAATACAGAATTCCCAAGGCAAAGTGAAAGAACAAAACACAAAGGTCAGAATTGCTGAGAAATCAACCAGGCACAAAGCAAAGAGAAACACAAGAACTGATCAGACACCCAGAATGCATTCAAAATGAACCACCAGGAACTATGGGAGACCTCCTAGATTGATAGGCTGGAGGGCAGTGACTGTCGGGTGTCCCCTCCTCTTTAGGGACCACCCACAAAACACATGGGACATAGCACAGGAAGCTTAAAGACAAGATCAAAACCAAAGAACAATGCACACAATCAAAAAAAGCGACATTAACATAAATAAATGGCACAAAAATGAACAAAAAAGACATGAAATAAGACTTTGAACCCCAGCTGTGGTGGTGGTGGGTGGGGGGGGTTTATAGGGATGGAATTGTTGCTGAAACATTGCAATGAAGTGGTGCACTAGTGTGACATGCACAAGAGGATCAGACATGAGCAGTGGTCACAAACTGTCCAACACTGATATTATTAGAGGAGCTCCATCTGCACATGGCTGTCCTGTAACTTCATGACGTTTAACTCTCTGAAGGGACATAAACCAAAACTCACTAAGGTCTCTTTTAATATGCAGACCTGTCTTTAAATTGTTGAGAAGCAGCCATGCCCACTGCACAGAAGAGATCATCCACCTGAAGCTAAGCATGTTTGAGCCAGGCCAGTACTTGGATGGGAGACCATCTAGGAAAAGCATGGGTATTTGTTAGAAGATGTTTTGGTGAGACCAGGGTCTGTGCGTAGATCCCAATGGCCCAGTGTAGTGATGGGGACACTGTGCTGTAAAAATGGTGCTGTCCTTCGGATGAGACATAAAACCGAGGTCCTGACTCTCTGTGGTCATAAGAATCCTTGGGCCTCCTTCATAAAGAGTAGGGTGTATTCTGATGTCCTGGCTAAATTGCCCTCCATGGCCTAATTATTCAGGCCCCCTAATCATCCCCTGTCTCTGATTGGCTAACTCTCTCTCTCACCACTTCACTACCTAACAGCTTATGTGTGGTGAGCGTCCAGGTGCAAAAATGGTTGTCACTGCATCATCCAGGTGGATGCTACACATTAATGGTGGTTGAAGTGGCTCTCCACTCTCTATGTGAAGCACTTGGAGTAGTGAGAAAAGCTCTATATAAATGTAAAGAACTATTATTATTATTATTATTAAGCACTAAATTTTTTTTAAATCAGAAGTGTTAAAAAAGACAGTAATAAAACTTGGATTTTAATTTTATCTACAAACTCACAGATTTATGGACTTTAAAGCAGCAGTTTGATTAGCTCTCTGAGTCACTCTGTATATTTGTTTTTTTTCTTCCCTACAGAGAAACCAAAAGTCACCCTAAAGATGAGAAATCAGACAGAACTTATTTATGGAGGTGACAATGTGACTCTGGAGTGCAGAATTGAAGGGGCCTTACCTGGCTGGAGATATCGCTGGTTCGTAAACTGGGGAAACAGGTGGAAGGAGGTTACTGGCATCACTGGAGACACGTACACGATGGAGTCTGTGAGCTTATTTGACAGTAAACAGTGGTGGTGTTGGGCTGTCAGAGATGATCCACCTGATTACTCAGAGGTCAGCAATGTTGTGACAGTGAAAGTTCATGGTGAGTTTGTGATGACTGGGAACTCAGAGGTGTGAAGAGGTCACTTACTGTCCAGCACAGAGTAAGAGGAATAGAGGGTCTCTCTCCATGTGGGGGCTTAAAAGCTTTAGAGGAGGGGAGTTTTACAATGAAGTGTAAAGTTTTTGAAATCAGAGATCAATGTGAGGAAATAAACTAAAGCTTAGTATGCTCACCTCAGGAGTGCCACTCATTCAACAGCCTGTTTGTTAACACAAATGGAAAGACGACAGTCTCACATCTCAATGAACTTTTTATCTCTCTTCTCATATAATGTTTTCCTTAAAGGCACCTTGTGGTTTGTTTCCTTGTTTCTTGTTCATGCTGTGTAGTCAGCAGGCTCACTCACATTGTTCTTTAGTGTGTCTGTCTGTTCAGCTCTGCTGCGTTTCCACCTGAGGCTAAAGGCATTCATCGCATCTTAAAAACAAGAAATAAGCAGTCGTATGAAAATTAGTGAAGTGACGGATTGCTATTGATATTTGTGTACTTTTTTCTTATTGCCCAATGTTTATAGTTTGTGTGTAAATTTCTGAAAACATAAATTACTAAAATCTCTAATAATTGAAAAATGTTGAGGAAGCAAAATGTTATAAGCCGACTGGCTGATTTAATTCTACTGTGGAGTCTTCAAACCTGAGACCTGTTCGGAATGAGTATATAACCAGAGGATGTGAATTCTAAAAAGAAACTCATTCCATTTACATGTTTAAAGCAACAGATGTGATTGGCTGATTTCTTTCTTTTTTCCATACAGCTGGATTAAATATGACACTGAAAATGAGGAATGAGAGGAAACCTGTCCACATTGGAGAGAACGTGACTCTGGAATGCAGCCTTGAGAGCAGCCTTTCTACCCGGAGTTATAGCTGGAGGAAATGGAGCCGGACAGATGGAATTAGATGGCTTCAAATTGGAGACACTTTTCTAATTCGGTCTGTGGATCATTCTGTTACAGGAGCGTACTGGTGTTATGTTATACCATGGGTACATCTCAGTAATGTTTTTCTCCTGACTGTTCAAGGTGAGTGTTTGAGTTCTGAAGGGTCAGCAGTGTGGTCACTAACTGTCCAGTATGACACAATCATAAGGGACCTTTAAATCATTTAAGGTTCAATTACTTCTTTTAAATAGTTCATTTACACTCTGATATCCTATTTCAGGTGATCTCACTGAATTACCATACAGAAATACACAACAAGAAGGGCTGACAAAGTTGACATTTCACATCATTTGTTGTAAACTTCTTTAAGATAAGAAGCTTGCTGGACATACTATATTTTGCAAACTTCTGGTTCTCAAGATGCCATGCAGCCTTTAATTCACACATTTGTTTGGTCAGGAATCGAAGTATAATTTTAATGGCAGTCTAACTATCTCTGATTTATTTTGTTATTAGTTTATTACTAGAATTCCTCAAGCCTACAAAAAAATTCATAATCCCAGCTTGTGCTGGGCGGTATGGCCAAAATTCTATATCACGGTATTTTTCTAAATTATACCGGTTTCACGGTATTCAACGGTATTTTTTTCCCATGCATGAGTGGATGCTAACCACATTTTCCAATGCAATTACTGCAGTAGATTGACTAAGAATAACCTATTCCACTGTCATGAGAATTGTACATTGTACAAAAAAAAACATTTTAATGTACACACAAGTATTAATACAGGCTTGCATGGCCCCTGTTTTGTCTTGATAGAGTATTATTTTACTCTACTTTCCCCTTTTGTATTATTAACATGTAGCCTTTGTCAGAATGCTTCAAATCTCCCAGATGTACCACTGTTTATAAAGTACTGTACCATATAACCTCTTTCCACCTTCCCTTCTATATCTATAACCTCAGGCAATTAGGTGTAGTAAAAGGCAAGCAGGAGTTAAGTTACAATTTAAACAATGTATTATTGATAATATTCATAAATAATAACAATGTGCAAAGTACATTTGAATATTGGCAACCATACAACCTGATAAATGGTGCTGTGTAGTTTCAGGTGGCACATAGACTTGTTAGTTACTTAAAATGTCTCTAGTTAAGGCATCATTTGTGGCCAGCTTTCTTCAGAGCAGGCCACATTACCTGTCTCAATATGGCTGCCGAGCTGTGCTCTTCATTGTGTTGCTGCTTCGCCCCACTGACAAAGCATGTAGAGTGGGGCGAGCGAGATGTAAGACCTCCCAATGAATTGACTGAGTGAGCGCAAAGGAAGACGGGAGGTGTGCCAACCTCGGATGGTCTGGCTGCGCAGTGTGGCGGCAGCCAAGACGGGGGTCAGGAGAAAGGAGCAGGAACTGCGGTGTAGAGAAAAAGAAAGAGCATCAGTGGCCCCTCTCATTCCAAAGTGGTATCGCTTATCTTCTAGTACCCTGAAAGGTGGTCCCCAAGTGCCTATGTGTGAGAGCACTTTGTAGTACACTGCATACTTAGCCATACTGCCATTTAAATTGTTCATAACATTTAACCGAAAAACACTTATGCTTTTCCTGTTATTGTCATTGCTGAGAATGAGTCCAGCTTGGTTGGAGTGGCTGGTTTGTTAATGGCAGACCAATCTGTTGGTGGTCCTCTCGTAGATACAAGATCCTTGAAGATAGAGGTAGACTTGTACTAGACAAAGGGACCATGGCATTGTTATGCTACTGTTATTTCCATAGCTGCCTGAAGTGTTTCTTTGTCACTTTTGTGATATTGGGACAGGTTAGCCATTAGCTAAACAAACAAACAAGCCTGATGGGCTGAATGGTCTCCTCTCATTTGTCAAATTTCTTATATTCTTGACCAAAGAAACACATAAAGGCACAGCTTAACATTTTTTGAGACAAAAAATCAAACTAAAGTCAAATCATGACATTGTCAATTAAAAGCAAATGCAGGGATTTGAATGTTAGCTACAAACTCACTTCATTTACGAGATTTAGAGCAGCTGCCTTGACTCTACCATCTCGGTGTCTGAGTGTAAAGCTGATTTCTTCTCTACAGTGACACAAAAAGTGAAACTGAAGATAAAGAATCCAAAGGTCCCATTTTACACTGGTGACGACGTGACTCTGGAGTGCAGTAGTGATGGTGACTTATCTGGCTGGACATATCGTTGGTACCACTGGAGCGAGGCAGACATGTGGAATGAGATGAAGAACATCACTGAAGACACTTACACTCTCCAGTCTGTGGCTCAGTCTGATGGTGGAAAGTACTGGTGTTACGCTTTCAGAGATGATCCTCTGCATTACACAGAGTTCAGCAATGCTGTGATACTGACTGTTCAAGGTAAGCGTGTGACAACAGGAGGGTCA
This sequence comes from Polypterus bichir lapradei, assembly GCA_026402145.1. Classification (NCBI taxonomy): domain Eukaryota; kingdom Metazoa; phylum Chordata; class Cladistia; order Polypteriformes; family Polypteridae; genus Polypterus; species Polypterus bichir. Next base: position 2,194,582 of record JANRMT010062797.1, on the reverse strand, counting down.
GCGGGGTCACAAACCTGTGCAGCACAGACTGGAGGCAGTAGAGGCCTTGTCTTAATGTGGCTGGTCAGTAGTTTTAGAGGAGGGTGACATAACTCAAGTGAAGAAATTTGACATGATAAAGTTATCTATATGATAAGACGCAGTAACTTAGGGAGTAGACGTTTCATCTTCATGTGTATTTTGAGACAAAGAACTCCGTACTGGACACATGTAAATAATGCACAGGATGGGTTTGTAGGTCCTGCTTTGTTTTATGCAGGATTTAAACCACTAAGGAAGATCACTACAACGGTGGGCATAAAGAAATATTTTACAAAATAACGGCAGACAGAAATAAACAATATGTTATATAAGTACATATAGATATGAATGTATTTATTAAATAGTTATTTATTTTATTTAATGATTATTATTAAAGAAGCATCCCAAGAATAAATTATTAATGTTAGTTGGACATTTTAAGCAATTCGTACTTAAGGCAGAGGGCCATAGTAAAACAACGGAGTAATAATGTTCTAGAATTGCCATAAATAAGCTGCAGTAACAAATCCTTCATTATTATGATTATTATTTCATGGGGTCTCATATGCTTTCTGACTCTTGGAGGGCCCTTTGAGGTTTGTTTTGATCTGCGCCACTCAATGTGGCTACTGTATTGAGTCCTTACCGCCTTCCTTACACCATTGTTTCTCAATCTTTATGTTCCCACAACCCAATTTTGCTGTTTTAAGTTCACTGGCAACCCACTAGCAACAATTACAAATAGACCACCTGGGTGAAACAAGCACGATTGAGGGCCCCGCTTGGTGAAAAATGCTCACATAGAAATGAGGAAAAATATCCTGCAGTGCTGCCAATCACTTAGGTGACCCACTGCGACCCCCTGGAGTGCCAACAACGTCAACTCGTGACCCGCCAGTGGTGTGACAGTGCTTGAGAAAAACAGCCTTACATGGACCTTGTTTGGGGAAGGTGAGACTCAGAGACTGGTGTGTGCTGCTCTGAATTGGTGACCCACACAACACCCACAGAGTCTCAATTTGCAATGACCTGCACACTCTGAGGTCGACGTACATCCAATTGGACATACGGCCAAATGACTTGTCCCAAATGGAGACGTAACTTGATACATGACTCTATAGGTATTGTCAAAATTAATTTGATTTTGTTGTTTGCACATGAACAAGTTATTGCGACTGAGACATTAGTTGCAAACAATCCCTGGAGTGGCATTGGTTTGTGGCAGAGACGTTACATATGCAGTCAACCAAAGTGGTGCTTGGAGAGCAGGTCATCAGCGTCGTCAAATATTAAAAACATCAAAAGAAAAAATTCTTATTAAAATCATCCAAAAACAAAGTAACAACAAACAGATGTGCCTGCTTTTACTCTTATTACCCAAACCAAGTTTTAATGTGTAACGTTCTGAAAACTGGAAATCTTCTGTCTCTGAAACATAAACTTAAATTGTCTTTAACAATGATAAAATGAAGATAATTACAACTGAGCTGGAAAAAAACAATTTAACAAAAAATAAAAATTTTGTACACTGGTTTATTGTATTTACTCAGCTGATGAATCTGGAAACAAACTCAACATACCATCAGATCTTTTAGGGATGAACACCTGAAACTCAACATACCATCAGATCTTTTAGGGATGAACACCTGAAAGTAGGGCTTTAATTATAAAGAGAAGCTGACTTCACATTCAAGAACTGGAGCAACATGTGGTGACGTTGGTATAAATGATAAACAAAAAAAGAGTAAAGCAGGCTGGTGGAATGACAAACCGTAAAATTCATCATTACCAAGGTTTGTTTCTAATATATACTGCAATTACTTTTCTACAAATCTTACACTTCTTGCTGTGTAAGAGCCATTTCCTAGTTATATAAGATTCATAGATATTTTACCAAGATGACAATGCATAATTTATCGGAGGTTCCTAAAACCCCCATAAGTAGAATTGTATTGGTATATTCTTGCCATTTCTAATAGCTCTGACTAAATATTATTCTCAGTTAGTGACCAACCTTGCCATGTGTAAGGTGTAGAGGGCATATGGTTTTAGACCTTGCCTACGCATGTGCCTACGTGTCTACGGGTCTACAGGCCTTTTGAGTGTGTAAAGTAACACGTAAAACAGCACTTATTTAAGTGCATAGCCGTACGTTTAAACGTACGGACAAAGAAGTTAAGAATCTTTAAGTATAGAAGAAGAAGTGCAAAAATAACTAAAGTTTCTCAAGAAAAGCTAAGTTTAGAGAAGATACTTTTGTCCTTTTTATTGCCTTTTATTTTACGTGTGTAACGATTATTTGCTTTTAACTTTCACTAAATATTTTTAAAACAAACTTTTGGACTTAGAGATTTCTTTCAGCATGCATTTTACCCGTGCTTGTCCTTGCCTTATACTTCGGCGGCTACAGGTTGATTTGATCAATGTTGGATTTCTCAAATCTAAATTAATTCCTGATGATTGCTGTCACATTGCCATCTCTCAAACAAGTTCACGGAGTAAGAAGTGACGCATATCTCCGATTTGGCGTAGAGTTGTTGTTGTCTCAATTCCTTTTAGATACTTGATCAGCTTGGGGTGTTTAAGTAGTCTAACAGCATTTTGGTTTTTTGTATTACTGTTTCTCTCCCATTGTTTGCTTGACAGAGAGATAACAATTGGTAAATTTTCAAATCAGAAACGTAAATCAAGAGTATGGTATTTATGTTTTTTTTTTAATAATTGTGGCATGTATTAATTTGCCACACTAAACTGCATTCTAAAGTGAAGCATTTTAGAAAATTTTAGAAAATACCTAACCTAGCTGCATTTACCCAGAATTACCAAAGTTCTGCAGCTTCAGTACACTTCGTGGGATTCTGGCAAAAAGCTTGACGCGTTGAGATGATTCCACAGGAAAAATATCTTCATTTTAAAAACTTTAGTAAAAATTCAAAGTAAAACATTTCACACAAAAATAGAGAAAAGTTTGGTATTGTAAGAAAAGAAAAGTTTTTGTTTAAGAAAAAATGTGTTTAAAGCTTATATATCTTGTTTCATTTCTTTAAGTTTGCTTACAGTTGAAACATCTCTAAATGTTACAAAATCACTTCTAAACGTTCAGAAAACTGTATGCTTATCCCATTTTCATGCTGTAAATGGGTCTTTTGGTCCCTGCGAGCAATGGGACTTCTTCTAAAGAACAACTACAACTGACTTAGTTAACACACTGTATCTTGAATATAGCAAGAAAGTTCTACCTCATATTAACTTACAGGGGGTAAAAGGCTATACCATTGTCTATGGCTATGAAAGAAAATTATATTCAATTCAAAATTGTTGCTGTACTAAAATGAGCTTAACTTAAAACATTAACTTCCTAAAATTGGCACTTACATTCTTCTATTTTAAAATGGAGCCCTGAGGGCATGAATCCAAAACGTGAAAACAAAAGCTTTAATTAATAACTTAATTTAACTTGTGCACTTTAAACTGACAAAGGTCTGAGGCATGCTTGTGACAGGAAAAGTAAACTGTAAGTAATAAATGTCAGCACAGACTCCTGGTGTGATGTTCTTCAGTTAAGGATTCGATTCCTGCTGTTTGTATGCTCACTGCAGCCCTTGTGGGCAGAGTTTTACATTTCCCGCAAACCCCAATTGTCCATAGCCTAACGGTGGCTTCAGATTGCATGTTTTCCTACTTTTGTCTCTCCAGTTTTGTTTCGTTAACACTTATGTTCTGCCATGCCTTGTAATGCATGATGCTCTCCATTAAGTTTGCCGAGTGTCTGATGGAGAGATGTGGAGATGTCAGTATCCTATGAAATCATCTGATTTGAATATGAGTGCACATCTACCATCAAACCACTGTGACTGTACACAATTTAAAATGTGAACCAGCATTGGTGGCACTTGTATGCTCAAATCATACCTTTTTATTGTGCAGATACTTAAAACTTGCCGACACAGTGGTTTAACAGTACATGAACATTCAAATCAATTGATTGTTTTTTTTCCTAAATGGGGCCTCAAATACAGTCAAAGTTCGATATAACATTGGTCCTTCTGGCTACAACCTCAGTGCAAAGAAAAGCAATTATTATTATTATTAGGAAAATGGCAGGGTAATAATGTTCTAGAAACTGGCACTATTATTATTATTATTATTTCAAAGGGTCTTATATATTTTATGACTCTTGGAGGGGCCTTTAAAGTTTGTTTAGAATGGTGCTGCTCCACATTGCTAATTCTTCTGCATTCAGCCCACTCTTCCTTCCTTACACCAGTATTTTTCAACCATTATGGTCCCACAGCCCAGTTTTGCCTTTTTAAATTAATCGATGGCCCAGTAGTAGCAATTGTAAACTGTCCCCTTGGTGAAACGAGCGGAACTGGAGGTTCCCTTGGAGAAATGAGCTCACATAGAAACATGGACACACATTGTACATTGCTGCAGATCGAATACGCGACTCAATGTAACCCACTCACAAAACAATGACTGCAACCCGTGACCCACTGGTGGCAATGATACAGTGCTTGAGAAACACTGGCTTAGGTGATCTACCGCAACGCACTCACCAATCAACGATGACAACCGGCGACCCAGTGGCTGACAAATACTACCTTACACGGAGCCAGCATGTGGATGCCAAGACGCATGTTGTTAATTGGTGGGTTTTTGTTAATCTGTACCAATAGTTACACTCAAAGTTACCAAATGGCCGGCCCTATTAGAGCCATAAGTCAAAGCACCTGTCACACACATGCGATTGGGAGGCAGCTGAAGGGCCTAAATGATAGCAGTTACACGCCAGACCAGCATGGGGTGTACTGACTGTCTCTCGAATCTCTTGCAGACCGTCTATGGGAAATCCCACAGGGTACCGGCGCCACTGATGACATCATTGTCCGGCTCCGGTGCCAATGATGATGTCACTTCCGGTCCTGACAACACTACTTCTGGCTCTGGCACCACTGATGATGTCACTTTCCGGTCCCGTTCCACTGATGGTGTCCTTTCCAGTCCCAAAGACATCACTTCTGGTTCTTGCCCAGATTAAGTCATTTCCTTTACTGGCCTTTAAAGTCACCATCTTGTCTCAATAACTTTAGTTCTGTTTTGGACTTGGATCTATGAACATCTCTGTTCTATTTAAACCTCATTTTTGAACAATATACGGGTGGTTGCTCCAAACCTTCATGATGTCTAAGACTCATTATTATGACACACCACAATATATACAGTATATCTCAAAACATTCCCAACAAGAAAATGTACAGTAACCATAATTAAATATAATAAATCAAGATGAATTAAGGTTGCATTTATATGTTTAATTATAAAAGTTTCTGGAGATACAGAGCATTGTTCACTTCCCTCTGTCTTTCTTAAGGTATAATTACATTCTCTCTACTAATTATATTTTTTCATTCAATCAAACAGCAGATAGCCGTTTCTTGACATTTGAACTGGATGACCCATTCATGCCAAGATGGCCATGATAATGATATATTTATTAAAGACAAGGGAGAACAAGAAGTGCCCAAATAAACAGACAATAAATGAAACCCCACTGCCTCTATGGCAGCATTAGTCAAGCTTCAGAATGCCTTTCAAGTTTAGAGGTGGTCCTGCTTTTATTAACCTTTGAACCCTGTCCTCCCCAGCTTTTTGGTACTATAATCCCAATCTCCCCAGCAATTTTCAATAATTTCGTGAACCAAAAATTCTGATTTGTAAATATAAAATTGTATTATACTGTATTATAGTGATATAAGCCATAATGTTATAACAACAGATTGATACTAAAGAACAAGCCGTATCACTTACAGTCTCATAGCTTTCATTATTTTCTGCTGTCCGTTATAAGGACCTAATGCCATAACAGATTTTAGTGCCAGAAGCAATAAACAAGAACATTTCACATTATTTTCTCCATCGTTTGATCAATAGTCCTGCAACTCTCCTTCCCTACAGGGCTCTTACTTCAGTCTACGATTGCTTAAACTCCCTTTCCTGTCATGCCATAGCACAGATGTCCTCAGGTGAATTCGGAGAGGAAAGAAATCTCCTGTAGAGCAGAAAGTCAGATCTCTTTGCCTGCTTGTATTTATCTGTGTACACTAAGGAAAACAGCAGTGTAAATTGCATAAGTTGTGTAATAGTGTAATACTTGACAGCGGTATGTTATGTACATAATCAAATGCTGCAGACGCTGGTATATCAGCCAGCAGGGTTATGATGGCAGGGAAGTGTAGTGGCCTTCCAGGACTGTGCCTCCACAGAAGTGAACTACAACATTTAGAGAGCAGAGTAGTGTAACAGATATGTGTAGGCCATTATTCAGGGTTATGTTGATAGATAGGTGGGCTGTTAAACCAGCCTTTTGGGCATTTCCTGCTCTACAGCTGGTCCAAAAACCAGTCTACCATATTTAAAGGGTTAAAAGCCACCATACTATATCGCCCCCTAGTGGCTTCTGTTGTCCCTGCACTCCCTGATTGTTCAGCAGCCTTTAAACAACCAGGCCTCTCAGACACTCTGAATGTCACCCATTGTTTTAAATTTATGAATTGTTTCTTGGCCATTAAGCTTTTGAAAAGTTTTCATTAGCTGTCAGCGATATTTACCAATGCTGTCATATTACATTCTAATGGAAATGGCCCAACATGGCCTGATAATCGCTCAAACAATGCAGCACAAGACGGATGCCACTTCTTGACAATACAGAACAATCTCAACAACTTGCAGTTAGATCAAGTAATGGATAACAGCTAACAACGCTGGAAAGCAAAACATTGATTATTACCTAAGGGTCGTTTAGAAATGCAGGTTTAGGGATAATTCTGTAAACATTTGTTAGAAAGTTTTCTTTACATGCATTATGCTGAAGAATTTAATATTATTGCAAAGGTATAAAAAGGCTGAAATCAGACACAATCTCAACAACTTGCAGTTAGATCAAGTAATGGATAACAGCTAACAACGCTGGAAAGCATAACATCGATTATTACTTAAGGGTCGTTTAGAAATGCAGGTTTAGGGATAATTCTGTAAACATTTGTTAGAAAGTTTTCTTTACATGCATTATGCTGAAGAATTTAATATTATTGCAAAGGTATAAAAAGGCTGAAATCAGACACAAAGAAAGATTCAGGCAAGCATTCATAGGTGTTAATTGACAAGCCCAGACAGTACTTGGATGGGAGACCATCTAGGAAAAGTTTGGGATGCTGCCAGAAGAGGTGCTGGCTAGGCCAGCAGGGGGCATTTTCCTTGTGGTCTGAATGTGGATCCAAATGCCCCAGTGCAGTGACAGGTGACACTATGCTGTTAAAATGGCACCATCCTTTGGATACGATGTGAAATTAAAATCCTGACTCTCTGTGGTCATAGATGATCTCTGGGTATCCCTCGTAAAGAGTAGGGTGTATCCCAATGTCCTGGCGAAACTACCACCATGGCCTAGTCATTCTGGCTCCCTAATCATCACCTGTCCCTAAATGGCTATCCTTCACACTTTCACCACCTAAAAGGTAATGTGTGGTGAGCACACTGGCGCAGTTATGTCCAGATGGATGCTGCACATTGCTGGAGGTTGAAGCGGCTCCCCACTCACTATGTAAAAGCTGTTTGAGTATTGAGAAAAGTGCTATATAAACGTGAAGAATTTTTGTTGTTATTATAATAATAATCAATTAGAAAGACATTATGTGTGATCAACAACTTACCAATAGACCTCCAGCTACTTTTGGTGATCGATTACTGTATGGCTGTCTGCCTGGATTCTGTCCTTTTCTTATTAGACCATTATAATAATTTTATAGCATATCCTAAAGTGGCAAAGTTAAAATTTCCTCTACAAAAAAATTAAATGAAAAGTACATTTATTCCAAGATATAAATGAAAGAAAACAAAGTTGAGGTGTAGTATGTTATTAAATTGGAGTGTTTGATTTTCACCATTTCTCCTGATTTTAACAATAAAAATGGAGAATCTCTTCTTCTTTTTCTTTCAGTGGATTATTCAACAGTAAATGAAATTCGAATCGGATTATCATTTCTGGTGCTAATTGTGCTGCTGGTCCTGGTGAGCAAGTGCTTCTGGACCAGAGTGCTCTCTGCCTGCAGATCTGCTGAGGGTGATAGTGAGGGGCACAAGGTCATGCGAGTCTTTGAATGAGACGGGTGGTCCCAGAGATGACATATCAGGGTGAGTGTCTTGAATAAAATACGGACTTTGATTTGGTGACATCCATTCTGATTTAACTTTTGTTGTTTTCTTCTGCAAATGTTATCAGTTTGCAAGTTAACATAGGAAACTATGAAGATAGTTTAAATTTTGTTTACGTTTTGAAGAACCGTTCAGATTTATGAACAAAAAGGAAATCTAAACATGATATATGGAAGTGGCAGAGGTCAATAACCTTAATGATAATCTGGTGGGCAGTGCAGACACAAAGCTGTCAAATCAGGGTCCGTAAGCAGCATCATGAGCATTGGCATTTAATAAAGAAAAGAAATGTGTACAAAATGTGCTGCCAGGTTGTTGTTTGTTTGCAGAGCACAAAATACTGCAAATAGCATGTGCCGTAAACAGGCCCAATTACTACATATGAGAAAGCAAGGAGAATGGTGGAATTCTATATGTATGACAGTGTCTCTTTTTACTTTCCCATACAGTCCATGCGCGTGCCAGCCTACTTTAACTATCTCATAAATGAGCATTAAATGAAAAACAGTAAAAAAAAATCCTTAAATAAACAAAGCCAACAAAATGTGTTCATAAAAGTACTGTTAAAAATGTGCACAAGTAGAGAAAATGCTTCATAAGTTGTAAGCAAAGTCTGACAATACTAAACAAAAGATCAGAAGTGACGATATGACTGAGATTCCAGGTTTGGCTTTATTGTGCTTGTAAATGGCAAACAAGACCCCAGTGGTGTGACACATCCATCAAATGACCAAGCTCACCCCATCAGGGGCTCACACTCCCATATGGTCATGAAATCTTAGTCATGATCGATTACATGAAACCATGGAGGCTACCTGCTAACATAGCAAAACAATGTATATATAGATAAAACCAAAAACAACACAGAATGACCCATTCAACCTTAAAGGCAGACAGGAAAGAAATAACAAGGCTGCTGAGGGATCGGTTGGGGGTACTGAAGACTACTGGATGTGCTGCCACTGTTAGGTCAAAGATGGTAAACTGCAAACAAGACAAACACAAGTCACAAGAAGAAAACTGGGATAGCTCAACATGGCTGAACCACACACACTGTGTCAAAGAAGTTAGAAGGGTGTTACTTAAGTAGATGTAAGACCTTCAGGCTACATCATCTGCTGCGGCCAGCATGAACTTCATAACTGTCATACAGCACCACCTGCTAGGTAAAGGCAGTCAGAACAGCAACAGCAGAAGTAAACTTAGTACTTTATCAATCCAGGGTTCCAATTCCCATGCTAATAAAAAAAAAAACAATGCAAAATATTTTTTAACTAAAGATTCTTTGTTAATTTTTGACCTTTACATTGAATTTGAAGTCCAAAACCCTGAGCACTTTTTAATATAATCTGCTTAGATTAATAAGGATTATTTTGAATGGTAAGAAAATCAATAACAAATTCCATTTTGATTTTGTATAATACATACCTAATTGTGATCTTCTATTTTCAGTAGGCCTAAGCGATGATGGCTGTAATTCCTGCTAAGAGTGAAAGAACAGAAGTGAACTCGAGGACAACGGTCTACAGGCTTCATATCCGCACTGTTTGCATTTCCATTTCTTTGCTTAGCGAAAGCTTTTATCCAAAAGGAGTTCCAAAAGATGTCAACATAATCAGGGATTATTTGGGATCAGGTGTGACAGGACAAGTCCACAAAATTAAATATCTCAAGAGACGAGTTCAGAACAAAATGCAAGCGAGTTACCATTCCTAAATTACGAAAATCTGACATCTTACATCACTGGCTTTTCAGATATTTTGAAATTGTTAGACTTTATTTTTGTAACTTTGTCTTTTTATTTTTTGTAATTATGAATCACTTTTGGCTCCGGCCCCTGTCACAACACACTTTATTTACTTGTAAAATAAAAATAAATAGTTGACAATCCTGCTGTGCTTCTAGGTCAGCTTATATAGTACCTCTAAAATGACCACCGACACCAAATGATTATCCTCCAGTGACATCACATGTCCACTATAATTCCAATGTTGCCTTTTAAGTGTCTTCAAGACACAGAATAGCCGGCAATCATCATCTCCTTGTGGCCCTTGGAGAATCGCAGGCCTGAGTCATAGTGGAGTAATGGCATTTGATAAAGCAAACTGTTCATGATCCTTCTGACAATTTCCCCTGTCTGACTCTTCTTTACTATGAGCACCAGCATCTTGTGGCTGTTGATGCAGTGCGTCGTGGGTCAGCCTGAGAGCCAGCGACTCCACTAAAATAAAGGCACTGCACTTTCTACTCTACCTGTCTCCTTACTAAAATTCATATAAACCCAGTAATTTCATATGCACTGAATATGTGGGGTAGGGTATAAAGAAAGCTGGATTAACGTTCATCCCGCCATCTCCATACAACAAATTTTTAAATATCTAGATCCATGCATTGGAGGTAAACCGGTCTTCTTCCCACCATGATCCAAGCTAGGCATCTCTGCAATGTGAGATATTTTTGAAGACTCCTGTCTAAGCACATTTTAGTCCTTAAGGTCAAACTCTGACATTGGTTCTACTATTTTCTGTTTTGGTCTCCAGTCTAGATTGGTCCTTAAGGTAATAATAATAATTCTTTGCATTTATATAGCACTTTTCTGACTACTCAAAGCGCTCAGCAATTGCAGGTTAAGGGCCTTGCTCAAGGGTCCAACAGAGCAGAGTCCTTTTTGGCTTTTATGGGATTTGAACCGGCAACCTTCCGATTGCCAGTGCAGATCCCTAGCCTCAGAGGTACCACTCCGCCTAAGTTATGTATTTATTTATTTTATCTTTTCCACTTACCACCCATCAGCTTAATCAAACTATACTCCTGCAAATCTCAGTCCATAAAACCAGTTTCAGCCCTATATGCACTTTTGAGTGATGCCTCACAACATACTTTGCCTTCTCAATCGACAATGTGATCTATCTATGGCCACCGGTCTCCAATAATCCATTATTTTTAAAAATAACGCTATCTCTACTTTCATTTAAGTCTGTATGAAGATTATACACCAGTCCACAATAAATTATTAATTATTTATTATGAGCTTTGCCTCAGACCCTTTATGCCATTTGTGTCAATCTGAGGCATTAGATCATGTTCTTCAGATGTTATGGGAATGTCCCATCATAGCTACTTTTTGGTCTAATGTTGCCTCTTTTCTGTGTTCCATTTCTTGATAATTTTGCCTTATTATTTTCTACTGCTTGATCTTTCTTTCTTCTCACTAAATCTTCTCCAATAAAGGTTATTCTCCTCTTACATCTAAATCAGTTTTAATAACCTGATGGATATCTTGACTGCTTATCCATTTCAACCAGAAAGACACTTTTAATTTTACCCTATTAGAGCTTTCAGCAGAAAGGATTAAGGGGTCATGCAGGGCTAACATGAGCAAGTGACAGCACTGTGTCAAAATTATTCAAAAATGGGTTAAGGGGGATTCTCTATATTTTTATAGTTTAAACCCTAAATATGCCCCCAAAACACTTTAATTTAATTTCAAACTCGGCTTAATACATTACCTAAAAAAAAGAATGTAAAGGTAAACCCGTATACTGCACAGTACTGTACTGCTATGTCACCAACAGTGCTAAAATGTAAAATACCAATGTTACTGCTATATGTACTGGAATTCATACAAGTGCGTTTTTATTGCCAGAAGGTGCTGGGCGTTTTGAATGCATCTTGGGGCTTTAAGCCTTAAACTGCCACATACTTGGGGGTTAATGCATCCCTGGACACCAAATACTTTTTTGCTGCACTTTAAGTAAACGTCACATTTCAACAAGAAAAAATGAAATTTTAATGGAACACTTTTTTTCATGCAAAGAGCATCACAATTACTGCAACACTGATAATTTTACACACTGCTAATGAACACTAAAAACTACTTAAAAAACTACTGGAACAATATGTACAAGGTGTAACTGACACCATGGATGAAATCACCAAGCCAACTGCGCTTGAACTGGTTACACGCAAACACACAGAGGTAAACGCTGACGCTGGCAGGCTAGTCTATTGCAGCGGCTCAATCCCAGAGACAGTGAGGCTGCAGTGCTGCAGGGTGTCACGCTTGGGTCACACAATTGCACAGAAACACAGGAGATTGTAGAGACAGGAACTTTATTCAAACATGTCTCTTTTAGAAGTAAAACAAGCTCAGTATGCAGTTAGTTCTCGTTTAAAAGAATAGGCAAACATCATAGGGGAGCACAATGGGAGCGGGACCCTCAACAGGAGCAGAGGATGTCTGGGGGAGGAGAGAGAAACAAAGCAATCAGCCAAAAAGGACATGTGCTGTTCAGGCTTTTAAGTAAGCATAACACAAGAAGCATATCACGAAACAGAGCAGCCGCAAGTAAGCCCAGCAAGTAAGGGAGCAATGTGAAGGTAGTCTATCAGCGTTTTTTAAGAGGTTTTTTTTGAAGAGCGTCCATGTCTTCTAGGGGTGCGTTCAGCCCCCTGCTGACAAGGGGCTGGCAGTGGTCATGAGCTGGCTGCTCAACGAATGTATGGCACTGACCGGTTGTGGCGGTTTAAGGGTTCAGAGGAACAAAACGGAAAACACAAGAACATTCAGCTGCAGATGCCTCACAGTAAATCAGCAGCAAGGAGAAATGAATAACGCTGTAGCGGTCCGGTGCCGCTAACATTCACACCGTCAAAAAGACGGTGATTTATTTTTATGGTGGAGATTCCAGGGATGCACCAAGCCTTGGCCTGACGGGCACTCACAAACAGAGACAAAAACAAAGCAGACCAGTAATCAAACAGCAAATAAAGAATTTAACGAAAACAAATGAAAACAACGATACCATCCCTGTTCCCCTTACGGCAATTACACATTAAATACAATAAAGCACAAAGAAAACACACACAGTAAATCATGAAAAACATTCATGAAAAACGGCAACAGATGAAATGTTATGATGAAAATAGATAGTCCAGAGATCCGCACGTTGAATGGGAATGTAAAGATAGTCCTACCGCTAGTTCCTGAAATGGTGAAGACGGGTTCAAGAGTGCTCCTTTCTTTGCAGGATGGACATGAATCCACTTACAGTCCTCATGTACACAGGCTGACAATTCATACACCAATCACAAAATGATCCAGGACAAAACGAATAAGTACAAGTAACCCAACAGAAGACAGACAGTCAGAAACTTGAAATACAAATTACAAAAACTTTTTTTTTGCTTTTGGTCACTGGCCCCCCTTTTTAAAAGCCGTGCTGATTTCCATTGACCCCAACAGCCCCAGCACCCTCAGAAGAAGACCAATCGGAGCCACTGCAGGGACTGCTGGGAGTTGCAATTTCAAATTCCATTGGCTACTTTCACCATCCCAAGCTGCGTTTTCCTCTACAGCTGCTTCCTGTTCTCTCTACAGTACAGTATTTCCACAGAAAAAGCTATAAAAATAGTGGAGGATATTTGCAGCTTCCGCTAACAATTATTAGATAGGTTCTAAGGAAAAATCCGCGAATGACTGAGGCCGGGAACTCTGAACCGTGACTTTGCGGGGGTCTACTGTATACAGGGTGTCCATAAAGTCCATGTGCAATTTAAAATAGTTGTAACTTTGTAAGTGTATGTGACAGAAAGAATCTGTAAAAAGGATTAGAAAGAAAAAACACTTACATTTTTTATTACTCTTGTTAATTTTCAACATGTCCACCGTCATTACTAATACAAAGGGTAATATGATTTTATTACCCTTTTTTTGTTTGTTTGTTTGTTTTTTTGTCCTCCCTGGCCATTGGACCTTACTTTTATTCTAGGTTAATTAGATTTTCTTATATATTTTGCCTTTTTTTCTCTTTCTTCATAATGTAAAGCACTTTAAGCTACATCATTTGTATGAAAGTGTGCTATAGAAATAAATGTTGTTGTTGTTATTGTTCTGTAGTTCTCAGAAAACATTTTCAAGCTGATTTTCAGTAATACCAGCAATCACATCAGTTATCCTCACTTGCAAGTCTTCTAAAGATCGAGGTTTGGTTAATTAAACATTCATTTTCACATGTCCCCATAAAAAGAAATCCAATGAAGTCAAATCTGGTGAATGTGGAGGCCAAGAAAATGGTCCACCCCTTCCAATCCTCCTGTTAGGGACTTTCTCAAGTAGAAACTGTCTAACATGCAAAGCAAAGTGACAAGTAGCACCATCTTGTTGAAACACTGTATTCTCTATCCGTCCCAATTCTTCAAGTTGAGGAATAAAGTAATTTTGCAGCATTTCTAAATAGCTATCACCATTAACAACACGCCCTTCAAAAATGAATGGCCCTATGATTCGATATTTTTCCCAAAGCACACCACACATTAACTTTGGGAGAATCCCTTTCATGTTCAACAGACTCATGTGGATTTTTAGTTCCCCAAATACGGCAAAAAAAAAATTTAAAAAAAAAAAAAAAAAAAAAAAAATAGATACATCAAGCTGTCTAATCCTTTTTACGAATTCTTTCTATCACATATACAGTACTTACAAAGTAACAACAATTTTAAACTGCACACAGACTCTATGGACACCCTGTATATACACTTGTAAAAGATTATTTTATATTAACTAAAAACAAAGGGGGGCTTTGGCCACTATAACTTTAAGTTGACCTAATATTTCTACTACTAATACTGCTCTACTTCTATTTATATTAATCATGTGTATGATATCGGTATTAATTTTTTTCCTCTATAAATCTTTGAATTGTGTCACATAACTGACAGAACATTTTCAGTAACTATTTGATCAATGTCATATTTTTCCTGTGATTAAAATAACTGATTTCTTTCTTATCCAATAAACACTGGCAATGTTAGTTCACAAGATTTATCTAGTCCTATATTTCATCTGTGATCAAACCATTTAATAGTACTGTTGGTGGTGATACAGACAGCGTAAGTATTTACTTCAAAAACTTCAAATGTTACTAGTATATGTTGACAATGACATGTACAACAATGACCAGAGATAGAGTTCTTATACAGACAACCACGCTCACATTCTCATGCTCACATTGACAAAGTCGCCCTGATTTATATCCAGCTGTGTTCAATACTAGGTTACCACCGTTGTTTTCTACTAAAGACTGACCATATACAATACAATATAATACAGTTTATTTTTGTATAGCCCAAAATCACACAGGAAGTGCCGCAATGGGCTTTAACAGGCCCTGCCTCTTGACAGCCCCCCAGCCTTGACTCTCTGAGAAGACAAGGAAAAACTCCCAAAAAAACCTTGTAGGGAAAAAATGGAAGAAACCTTGGGAAAGGCAGTTCAAAGAGAGACCCCTTTCCAGGTAGGTTGGGCGTGCAGTGGGTGTCAAAAGAAGGGGGTCAATACAATACAATACACAGAACAGAACAAATCCTTAATACAGCATAATAATAAAAATTTTAGAAGCACGGAGCAGAATTTAACTGTAGATGATATCCCATAATAAGATTTGGATATTTTTAGAGTCCTGGAGACCTCATCCATCAAGCTGCCTCCCCCATTTGGCCATTCCACGGCTAAAACGATGAAAGGACCCCTCTTTTCCCATGATTCCTGTGATCCTCCATCAGGGATGACTTTACCATAGGCAGGCAACAACTTGGCAGGTGGGCCGTGGCACCAGTTGCCACATTTGAGTACCGAGAACAGAAACAGAATAGGTGAGGATTAGTATTCAATTATAACTATCATGTTACTTATGTTTTAGTGCTAATGACTAACAACAGAGATGCAGTATGTACAGTTAATCAGCAGCTCTAGTCAGGATATGCTAAACTGAAGTAGTGAGTCTTCAGCCGGGATTTAAAGGCTGGGACCGAAGGGGCATCTCTTATTGAGGCAGGCAGACCATTCCACAGTTTAGGGGCCCTGTAACTAAAAGCTCGACCTCCCACTGTTATTTTATTAATCCTTGGAGTCATAAGCAGACCGGCATCTTGAGATACATATACATTCGACAGTAGGTGTCAATCCTTCCTTCAGAAGACGTCATCACTACTCTCATTAATTAAGTCACTGGCCCTTTTCAAGGTCACATTTAAATTGTAGAGGTTGTATCCATGCTTTTTATTGATGGTAAAAATCACAAACTGTACTCTCAGCAACTCTTTGACACTCCATCTCTGTTGTGCCCAATTATTAATTTGTTTGGCTATTTTTTGTATTACTTAGGTCCAATAAGCCATAATAATAACTATTTGTCCTGTATTGACACCAACAGCTGCTAGTTTAAACTATATCTCTATCTTTGTTCAGGTGTGAGATCTGCTTGTTCTGATATATTTGTGCAGCCCTTCCAAAGGTAGCTGTATGGGAAGACTCAGCATGAACACTGCCCTCGAGGCGGCTTCTGGCCTTTGCTATGGTAGCTTGACAATGTAACTGTTTCAGGGGTAGCGATTTGGGCATCCTGATAGGGGCGTGGCTTGTGAGTGGAGCGACTTCTGGCCTTTGCTATGGTAGCTTGACAATGTAACTGTTTCAGGGGTAGCGAAATAGGCATCCTGATAGGGGCGTGGCTTGTGAGTGGAGCGACTTCTGGTCTTTGCTAAGTTACTGAAGCTGAGATAGCCAGCCTTGGCCACTGCAGTCTGTGATGAGAATCAGTGATGAGTGAATGTTAAAGAAGTAAGTATTGTTGGGTGTACATGTAAAACAAGACTAATAATTTGAGCATTTTCAGTATTTAACTGTCCAACAATATTAAAAGAACCCTGTATAATCTTTTGTGAACATTTTTACACAATAAAACATCTCAATCTGTCACACTGACTGTTCAGCTAAAAAAAATTTGTTTTCTGCTGGAATTGCATTGGATCTGATGCAATACCCACATAACATGATTCATTTGCTTTTCGTTTTACAACTAATGTGAGAAAGGCTCTGTTATTGTATTGTTTTCTAAATTTTTTAGCACTTCCTGCACTTTAAACACTTTTTATCAGTCCTTGTCTTAACTGATTATGGCAGTTCTACAGATAAAGAAACCAGTTCCACAACCTAGTTAACTTATTGCCTTTAAGAGTGTTTTACAATAAATTTATGAATATGTCAGCGTGCTTTTTTATTAAATTTGTTGTGTTGGTGAATCTGAAGAACAAGAACTATTACTAATGTCATTTTATTACATGTGTTGATGAATTTATTTATCAGTTTACCAAAACGTATGTTGTTACTACAGTAAATTATTATTGCCAGAAAGATCAGATTGACAGGGAACTTATGTCACTTTTTTGTACTACAGCGGAAAAGACACTCAGCTCATATTGTCTCTTATTTTTTCTACTTACCTGATATTAAAACTGCTGCATTTGCAAAGTGTCCTTCAGTAATTAGAGAGCTAGTGGTTTAACACGTGCACTGAGGAAGGCCAAATGGTAGTGAGATTGAGAGAGTGAGCTAAGGAGTGATTTGGTTTACAATTGTTTTCATTTTCCCATTTTCATGTTTTTTATACCAAAATTAACACATATTTTTATACTCTAAGGTCTGACACCTCTACCTAAATGTGTGATCTTTTGCAAGTTTCTTTTCCAGTCTATGCTCCAACTGTAAAAAATGTAAACATATCTTGATCTTGCAAGTCAGCTTGGATAAAGGTTTCAACTAAATATACAATATTAAATATAATCTTTTAGTTTCTAATCTAAAAAGCTACACAATGATGCCTATTTGAATATGCAAATCAACAGATATAGACCCTTTCATTCATTTTTTGTTCAAAGACAATGGCAAAAGCATGTGTAAAAAGGAAGAATTTCAGAGAATATGAAATGGAAGTTCATCTCAGTGAAGTGGAAGCAAGGAAACATGTACTATTTGGTGGCTTAAGCAGTGGTATAAGCAAGAAAAAAGGAAATTGATGGAGTGGTACAGCATGACGAAAGCACATAAAAGTTCAAGTTCAGAAAATCACACAGTGCCCGAAATAAGAAAGAAGTGGTCAGATATGAAAGTCGACGTGTAAAGGCGAGTTGCTGCCCACTGTCTGAGTGTCATGCGGAAGCGTATTAGAGCCACAGAGAACAAAAAATAGAAACACAGCGAAAGAAAAAAAGTTCTATGTCGAGGTTAAAGTTGAAATGTCTACTTTAATTTTGAAATTATGAGTTAAACTCAATGTTTATTTTGTCTACTGAAGAATGTCATAATCTTTATCTTAAAATCGACATTTAATTTACAAGTTTCTCAAACCCCATTGTCAGCATGTTAAATGCTTTGTATTTTAAGTGTTCCCTGACAGAGTTGTTAATTGCTACATGCTTCTTAAATGGACTTTCTCTTAAGCCGACAGGAGTTCTCAGGCAGTGATCACAGAATACATTGCATTCAGGATATTATAGCTCTCTGAATGTTTTAAAATGCTGAGATGTAAGTTTGATATCATTTTCATGATGAAATGCATTAAAGTATGTATTAGACATGTGGAGGCACGGAAACGGAAGCGCCAGCCCAGCAAGCATCAAGCACGAGGCAGGAACAATCTCAGCATGTGAAGCCAGCTCATCGCAGGGTGAATACGAGTGCACATATACACTAGTAGCATCAATTTAGCATCGGCAAATTTTGCATGACTTTGGAAGGAAACTGAAGCACGCTGAGGAAACCTACCAAGTTCCAGACAGGGAACCCCCTTACTGCGAGGCAGCAGTGCTTCTCCCATGCCACCGTGCACCCACATGTTTAATTATTAACAGTATACATTATTTAAATGAAGTTAACAATTTATCTGTAAAATGTAATATACTGTATATCTATACTAATAAAAGGCAAAGCCCTCACTGACTGACTGACTCACTCACTCACTCACTCACTCACCACTAATTCTCCAACTTCCCGTGTAGGTAGAAGGCTGAAATTTGCCAGGCTTATTCCTTACAGCTTACTTACAAAAGTTAAGCAGGTTTCATTTCGAAATTCTACACGTAACGGTCGACAATGTCCGCCATGTTGAACTTTCTTATTTATGGCTTCATCTTCACAAAATTTGGTAGGCGGCTTCCTTGCACTAACCGAAACCGATGTATGTACTTATTTCGGTGGTATGAAGCCACTGTCAGCCGCCATATTGAACTTTCCAATGTCACTAATTCTCCAACTTCCCGTGTAGGTAGAAGGCTGACCCCATCTTCACAAAATTTGGTAGGCAGCTTCCCTGCGCTAACCGAAACTGATGTACGTACTTATTTCGGTGGTATGACATCACTGTCGGCCGCCATATTGAACTTTCCAATGTCACTAATTCTCCAACTTCCCGTGTAGGCAGAAGGCTGAAATTTGGCAGGCTCATTCCTTACAGCTTACTTACAAAAGTTAAGCAGGTTTCATTTCGAAATTCTACACGTAACGGTCATAACGGTCTACAACGTCCGCCATGTTGAACTTTCTTATTTTTGGCTTCATCTTCACAAAATTTGGTAGGCGGCTTCCCTACACAAACCGAAACCAATGTATGTGCTTATTTCGGTGGTATGACGCCACTGTCGGCCGTCAGATTGAACTTTCCAACGTCAGACTCACTGACTCACTCATCACTAATTCTCCAACTTCCCATGTAGGTAGAAGTATGAAATTTGGCAGGTTCATTCCTTACAGCTTACTTACAAAAGTTAAGCAGGTTTCATTTCGAATTTCTATGCGTAACGGTCATAACGGTCGACAACATCCACCATGTTAAACTTTCTTATTTATGGCCCCATCTTCACGAAATTCAGTAGGCGGCTTCCCTGCGCTAACCAAAACCAATGTAAGTACTTATTTCGGTGGTATGACGCCATTGTCGGCCGCCATATTGAACTTTCCAACGTCACTAATTCTCCAACCTACCGTGCAGGTAGAAGGCTGAAATTTGGCAGGCTCATTTCTTACAACTTACTTACAAAAGTTAAGCAGGTTTCATGTCGAAATTCTATGCGTAACGGTCATAACGGTCGACAACGTCCGCCATGTTGAACTTTCTTATTTATAGCCCCATCTTAACAAAATTTGGTAGGCAGCTTCCCTGCGCTAACCAAAACCGATGTACATACTTATGACACCACTGTTGGCCACCATATTGAACTTTCCAACGGTCTTTGTTACTTATGGGCCCATCTTCAAGAAATTTGGTTACCGGGTTCCCAACACTAACTGAATCCTACTTACGTACATATATACGTCCATAGCCTGCAGCTCGGTCGCCGTGTGAGGTGGCGTTGGGTCCACCATCCCATCGCCTCCCACGTTGTTGGCTGCCTGCCTATATAAGGCCGTCCGTCTCTCCGGTCTCTTCATTCCCTTCCTTGCTTCACCAAAGGATTCACGTCTCCCTGCTGATAACTGCAGCCTTTTTATTTAATCCACGGCTTTCGCTGTTTTATTGTTCGTTTATTATGATTATAGTTATTGTGTAGGTATTTTAGACTTACTTTCCATTGTTCAGGTACCCATTTCCTTTATCGTTCCAACCGTACCCCCATTAACATGTCTATTGAGGTGATCACTATTGATCAAAGAATTGTCACTTACCGAGTGGTTTCCATGCCCGGAGATGCCGCCTGCCTTTTCCATTCTCTGTGTTACATATTGCATGGCCATATCAGACTCACTCTTGATATCTGGAGGAACATTGTGTCTTATGTATTGAATGACTGGGACAGGTTCAAGGAGTGGACTGATGACGGTACAGGAGATAATTATACTACACAGGAGCACTAGAAGAGTGAAATGCTTAAGCCCTTCACCTATGGTTCTGCATGTGAGTTGATGGCTGCCGCTGAACTGTTCGGTTGTCGCTTTCAAGTGTACCGAAATGGCCAAATATTTTACACCTTTCGACAACCGCCAATGCCTCTTAAACATCTTAGATTCACAGGTGACGATTTCAGTAGTGGACACTTTGATGTTTATGAATGTTTAAACTCTCAAAAGTTGGAATGCGAAGTTATTGATGAAACCGGTTGTATACTTACAACGCTTGACAGATGCCAAATGTCACTTCAACACAACAAGTCCTGCAAATACTGTCGTAATTGAAACAAACCATGAAACTCAAACCGATTATGACAGCAGCAATCCAAGCTGTGAGATTTGAGACAAGATTGCTTTTACATGGCCAACTGTACGTTGCATGCTCAAGAGTAAGCTCAGCACACAGCTTGGTCACATTACAACCGGAGGGCCGAACTGACAACGCGGTATACAAAGAGATCCTTAACAAATAATTATTGGTATATTTTCCCTCAGTTTAAAAAGGTTTACTTTTCTTCTTAATAAAAATTTTAAGGCAGTACTTTGGGTATTTTGCTAGTACTTGAATATAAGCCGAATTTTTCAGCACCCAAAATGTGCTGAAAAACGTCAACCTCGGCTTATATTCGAGTCAGGTCCCGGTGCGAGCGAGAGAGAGAGAGAGAGCGAGGCAGACAGACAGACAGACAGACGCGCCGATAGAGACAGACACACACACACACACCGCGAAAGAGGAAGACACAGACACACCGCGCGAGAGAGAGCGAGCATAAGGCAGAGAAGGCGGTTAAAGAATGCACCGGGTTTGTTTTTAATGATTTAAATTAATGTACGGTAATTTTTCCCACCCTAGGCTTATACTCGAGTCAATAAATTTTTCCAGTTTTTGTAGGTAAAATTAGGTACCTCAGCTTATACTCAAGTATATACGCTACATACTTTAATCCATTTCATCATAAAAGTGACATCAAGTATACATTCTAGTATTCTAACAGCACACAGCTGCAAGAGGATGGCTCTTGGAAATCTAAATTGACTTAGAAGCTGGTCGTCATCATCTGTAAATACATGCACTCTTCTAATTCTTCCATTTGTGATTTCTTCTAACAATGATAAAACAGGCATGGTAGTTGGAATAGATTGGCCATTCCGTGCACCATTATATTGTTACAGATTGATTACAATTAAGTGCCTTAAATGTCTAAATGATATACAGTTAATTTTGGTGTATTTAATAAACCTGTGTCATGGATGTGAATACGAAAAACAAATTCTGGGTGCTGCTCGTTTACAAAACCAAGCAGAAACGTGTGTAGTTTTTATACATCTCGATGTGAGTGTGAAAACGGGCATACACAACATTTTTGTGTGTACACACTGTTTATACATGAGACCCCAGGTTTTTGCCAGCATGTTCAATAGCAAATTGAAGTCTTACTCTAAAGTTCCTTTTGGACAGTAAAGGCTTTTCACTGGCACACCATGCATACAGTACAGGTCAAATTTGTGAATCTCTTTCTAATTTTAGATGCATGAACTTTGACAGCAGCTGTTTCAAGAGATATCTACATAATCGCACAATGAAATGAATGAGTTCTTGGAGACTTCTTTTGGTATCATACAGTTTGCAGGGCCAGACAGTCCTGGCCATATTAACAGTCGTTATAAATTGTGTAGATGATTTTCCTTAAAGTTGAATGATTGATTTCAAATAATCTGGTCATCTTTTTAAATCCATTGCCAACTCCTAGGCATACACAACATTCTTTCTGATATACTTAGAGAGCTCTTTTAATCTTGGCATGATGACACCACAAATGCTAACAGTACAAAGAACATCAAAGCAATGTGGTTTAAATAAGGCAGGGTACATTTGCATAATCTACAAGAAGGTGCTAACCGTTGGCACCTCATCTGGAACACCTGATTCTAATTTGATTTCAGGTAGTGATAAATGAAGGAGTGGACTTAATTTTTGCATGTGACAAATTGGCTCGTATACATCATTTATTCAGGTGTATCATCTTTAACCGTATGCAGTATTTGCATGAAGATCTACTGTTTGCCTATTAAATTTTTTTTAGGTAGTCATTGGGGAGGCACTAACTTTTTTTACATGATGCTAATTCCTTTTTTTT
This sequence comes from Polypterus bichir lapradei, assembly GCA_026402145.1. Taxonomy (NCBI): domain Eukaryota; kingdom Metazoa; phylum Chordata; class Cladistia; order Polypteriformes; family Polypteridae; genus Polypterus; species Polypterus bichir. The sequence continues at coordinate 2,171,488 of JANRMT010062797.1, read as the reverse complement.
TTTGCACAAAGGGAGTTGACCTCTGGCATTCAATTATATAATTAGTGGACTTAAAATAAATCAATTATTGTTTCAATTTATTTTTTACTCATCAGAAAATAACAACCTGGCGAATTTGTAAAATGTCCATTAAAGTGGCAGAGATTCTGGATTGTGGCACATGTCTTCATGATTTCCTCCATTACTTTAGCAAATTGATAATCTTTGTATAAGGAAAAATAATAAAAGATTAAAGTTCCTTTGTGTTATGTCGGACACTCCCACAGATAAGTCATATTTGCAAATACAAGGCGCTTTAGTTTTTTTCAGTGTTACATATCTTATCACCCTCATTGGATGTACAGGCCGAAAGAACTCTGATCCAGAAGCACTCACTCACGAGGACCAGCAGCACAGTTACCACCAGACACGAAAATCCAAGTCGAATGATATTTCCTGTTGAAAAATCCACTGAAAGAAAAGACAAAAGTGTTACTGTTATTGTTTTGACTGACTGAATCCTAAAAATTGACAATCTGAAAATCCCTTATTCAGTATCATTTTCGCCTCATTCAGTGTTTCTCTCCATTACACCTTTGCATAGATGTGACCACCAAATATTTCATTGAAATGTTTTCAGGAAAAAAATGAAGATTAGTGGCACCACTATAAACATCAGCCACAAAATCAATTATGGCTACCTGATAACCAAGGAGCTCCCTTCCTGTGGCAAACAAAATTTAATGTCTGTAAATGTAAAGTATTACACGTACAAATTAAAAATATTAGGTTTGAAATTACAATGGGAGGTTTGAAAATTGAAAGCACATCTCATGAGAAGGACTTAGAGGTCAAAGTGGACTTGACAATTTCAACTGCTAGACAGTGTTCAGAAGCCATTAAGAAGGTCAACAGAATGTCAGGTTATATAGTGCCGCAAAGTGTGGAGCACAAGTCCAAGGAGGTCATACTGAACCTATATAACTCAATGGTGAGGCCTCATCTGGAGTACTGTGTGCAGTTTTGATCTCCAGGCTACAAAAAACACTTTGAAGCAGGAGTAAAAGTCCATAGAAGAGCAACTAAGCTCATTCCAAGACTATAGGGGATGAATTATGAAGAAATATTAAAAGAGCTGAGCCTTTTTAGTTTGAAGTGAACCAGTGGATTGAAAATGTGACTTTAAAATGAGTTCATCAAGAACACAGGGACACAGTTGAGAACTTGTTAACTTGTGTACGTTTCACACAAACATAAGGATTTTTTTCATTCACACAGAGAACCACAGACACGTGGAATACATTTCAAAGTAGTGTGGTAGACAGTAGGAATTTAGGGTCCTTGAAGTTATTTTGGAAGAATTAAGTTGATAGGACTGGCTTTGTTGGGTTGAATGGCCTGTCTTCATCCAAATTTGTTCTAATGTCCTAATTCAATCTAAATTTAATCATAATAAAGTCATAATTTAGAGAAGATATGAACAATATTAATATGAACAGGTGTATATGATAGATAGATAGATAGATAGATAGATAGATAGATAGATAGATAGATAGATAGATAGATAGATAGTACAAGCTATAATCTGTAAATCTTGTTGGTACTGTTTTCATGCACATTACACAAACACATATTGATACTCAAAAGTTACCATTTAAAAAGCTGTTAGTCTGCTTAATACACAGACTGCTGTTCACTGCTGACCTTCCTATTGTCACATGCCCACCTTTTACAGTCAGTGTCACAGCATTGCTGAACTCTGAGTACTCAGGAGGATCATCTCGGAAAGCATAACACCAGTACTTTCCACTGTCGGACACAGTCACAGACTGGACCATGTAGACATCTCCACTGATGTTCTTGAGCTCATTCCACAAGCCTGCCTGGTTCCACCGGTACCAGCGATATCGCCAGTCAGATAAATCACCCTCAGTGCTGCACTCCAAAGTCAAGTTGTCACCAGTGTAAACTGTTTCCTTCTGATTTTTCATCTTCAGCATCACATTTTGTTTCCCTGTGTGGAAGACAGATCAGATTTACATTAGGATTTCGAGAAGGAAGACTAAAGCTGCTGTTCTAAATTCCTGCATTGGCATTGTCATTCTTAAGTCATCTGATGATGATTTTTCAACCTCTCTCAGTAAAATGAAAGCATCAATCCAACTTATAAAAATTTTCCTGCCTCATCATTACGCTTTTGCTGACTCAGCCATGTTTTGTGTAATTGTTCTATTATCTCAGGCACCTTTAATGTGTATTTTATATACAAAATACAGGGATCCAGAAGGAAAAATATAGAGGTCATATCTGCTGTGGATATCTGCATTTTTGCCTCCTGATAGAAGCCATGTCTATCACGAAAAGGAAAAAGATAACATGTAAGAAAGATGACCATAATGAATCACAGTAAACTTCATTGGAAACTGATAGCAAGATGGATGGTTAGTTAGCTATTCTAGCTGCATTGCACTGTGTAGGAATTGTAAGCAAATAACTGATATTTATGACAGTGGACCACAATAAAGGTTGGCAAGGTGCTGCTGTCAGGGTGCTCCCTGCTTGGACTTTTCATGTTCTCCCTGCATCCATGTGGGTTTCCTCTGGGTGCTCCTCACATGGTCTAAAGACAAAGCCCCTGATATGTGTGTGTGTGTGTATGTGTGTTTTCACCCTGTGATGGGCTGGCACCCTCTGCAAATGTTATTCCAGCCTTGTGCCTATTGATTTCTGGAACAGGGTCCAGCTGCCCCATGACCGTGTCCTGCATAAGTGGGTTAAGAAGATGGATGGATGGACCACGGCTGGACTAACTACAACACAAATAGAAAATGAATTAGTCAGTGGGAGAAAGGAATACTGAAATGGGAGCATTCAGTGGATTAGAGCAATCGTTTTAGAGCTACAATACTAGGAACACTTTCGGTTCAAAACTGCCTAAGAAGAATTTACAAGATGGATGACGTCCATACATTTGTGCTGCCAGTCCAAAAGAGTGGAGTCTGTTTAGTCTGACAAGGCATTAGGTGACATTTGCTCATGGAACAAAGCAACAAAAACTTCATCAAGTCCAAATTCCACTTCGGAAGACCTACCATGCTGGACAAAACAACAGCAAGTAATGTGAAATCACTGCACTTAAATATTGAGTTTGGATGTTTGGGCCATCTTCTCAACTTTAGTTTGTAAATAAAAGCAGTTGCCTTAAATGTTGGACATGACAGATTGTTTTCAGTTATTTTGGTTAACACAAATCATCATGTAGCCCCACCTAACTTTTCATCACGATATATATTTATTTATGCATCTGCTGAGATGCATTTGTGTCCATCATCACTGTCACCTCTGTGTGCCCTTTGATGATGTGACATTAAAAACTCCACTAACTGTGTGTCCCTCATGGAGGAGATTTCATAGTGTCAATGAGTGGGAAAAGAACTGAAACAGAGAGCTTTTAACTTGGTTTATAAGAAGCTTCCACTTTTTCTTAATCTAATAATCAGAATCAGAAAACTTTATTAATCCTGAAGGGATTAGTTAATAAAAGGGATTTAGTTAATAAAACAACTAAAGCAGAGGCCCTGGAGGTAACATTTCAATTAGAGTATTAGAGAAGCCCTGATCAGGTCAGGTCAGGTTGGGGAGCATGCACTGGTACAATGTGTTGCCGCACCCACCACATGACAAAACAGCTCGGAATCCCAGTTGGCAAGAGTCAGACACGTGGCCCAGTGCCACTCTACGAAAATGACCATCTGTCGCAGCCAGGTGTTACGTGGGTGTCCCCTTGGCCTGGTCCAGCTGCTTGAGTCCTCAACAATGAGGATCCTGTGAGTCTGATCACCCTTGGGGAATCGTGCCATATGACCATAGTGCTGTAACTGAGCAACCGCTCATTCGACACTAAGTCAAACCAGTGGTACCCAAGGATTCTCTGAAGAGACACAGTACCGAAGGAGTCCAGTCTTCATCTCAGGTCACTGGATAGAGTCCATGTCTCGCAACCATATAGCAAGACAGGAAGCACCAGAACTCTAAACACTTCGACCTTCGTCCTTTTGCATAGACATTGGGACTGACACATACCCCTTTCCAGCGACCTCATGACCCTCTATGCTCTCCTAATCTGTCTACTGACTTCATAGGAAGAGTCAACAGAGACATGAATATCACTGCCGAGGTAAGTAAACCTCTCGACGAGGTCAACACTCTCTCCACAGACAGACACACTGCTGATGACTGTGCCTAAGTGGTCATTAAAGGCTTGAATCTTGTTTTTTATCCAGGACACTCGCAAGCCCTGACGCATAGACTCCTCGCTCAGTCTCTCAAGTGCCCCGATCAGAGCCTCCATTGACTCTGCGAAGATCACAGTACCACCAGCAAGAGCAGAACACACCCTTGATGAACCCCAGAATCAACTGGGAAAAACATAGAGGTTCTCCCTCCACTCTGCACACCACTCATCGTGCCAGTGTATAGGCCAGCCACCATGATATCCAGCAGCTTTGAGGGGATCCCACAAAGTCTCAGGATGTCCCACAGGGCAGCTCGATCAACTGAGTCGAAAGCTTTACGAAAATCGACAAAGGCTGCAAAGAAACTCTGCCGATATTCATGAAACCTTGATGATCAAGCAAAATTTTAATTTAAAGATGGAATGGTGTGATAAGTGAGGTCTCTTTTTAAAAAAATAAATGAATGACCTGGAGCGTGCAGGCTCCAGGTGGACGCAGGTACAAGTGGGAATGTGCATGCACCGTTCTGAGGTTGATTAGGGTGCTTGGCTGATCGTGCATTTATGTGCAAAAATAAGCGGGTCAGGCAGAAGTTTCATTCACAGCTTGGAGTCGGCAATTGGAGCACCTGCACATCAGAGCACGTTAAAAAGGGGAGCGTGTTCAAGTAAAAGAAAGGAGATCAAGACAGAAAGAGAGATGACGGTTAAAGTGAAAGGAAAGATGATAGCCGGGTAGAGAGCCCCAAGGAGGAGCATATGGATGACGCTCAAAGGAGGCTGAAGAGGGTCACTCCATCTGAATGTCTTCATATAGCTTCGGTGACCCGATGATCATGAGGAGGCTGAGGAGTGCCAGCGGCAGTCAGAGGAATGAGACTTGGCCTGGTGCACTGCTCTAATGGCAGCAGGGGCCCAAACTGGGATTTTTAAGGCTGTCTGTGCCTGCTGGGAGGACGTCTCCTCTGGCTGCAGGATCCCATCAGTTTTTAGAAGAAAGCATCAGGGCTTGTGAGTTTTTATAGGACAGTTTTCTACCATGTTTTTAATGGATCACTTATTGTTTATTTATTGACCTTTTAACTTCCACCAACACTGTGAAGATTGCACAGCACTTTATGAACACTTCGTTTTGTTTTTGTTTTTAAATTTTTTATTAAAACACCTGAAGCACTTTGCACCACCCCTTGACTATGTGTGTGTCCTCATTTGCCCGGCTCATTTTCTGTCTATGACTATTAACAGTTCCGGGTTCAAGCTACCAACACAAATGGCCACCACAAAACAAGAGCTCTCTAGGCAGAGTGGTGACTCTGAGGTTAGGGATCTGTACTGGTAATCGGAAGGTTGCCGGTTTGAATCCCGTAAAATGCCAAAAGGGACTCTGCTCTCTTGGGCCCTTGAGCAATGCTCTTAACCTGCAGTTGCTAAATAGTGAGAAAAGTGCTATATAAATGCAAAGAATTCTTTATAGACAATTTAGAAAAAAAAAACTGAGCTTCTCATTTCCAAGATGTTTGTAACCAATATGGTGTAAGTATTGGATTTATTAGTACTCCTTGTTGTGTGTTTCTCCACGATCATTCAATGAGCTCAAAAGATGTTAATGAGAAGAGTAGCATGTGAGTAACCTAACAGTTGACATCAGCTGAAATCCAATGACAAAATGTAAATTGATTAGTTAAACAAAGTTATTTAAGCTTCACTGAGCTTAACTTTCTTCTCCTAAAGCTACTGAGAACACAAACGGAAATGATGGACCATTCCGCCCTACCACTTACCTCGAACAATAAGTGGAATGATATTACTATGCTCCGAGTATTGAGGAGGATCATTTCTGCGGCCATTACACCAGTACATTCCAGTATCAGACTGAGTCACAGACTGGACCGTGTAAGTGTCTCCAGTGATGCCTTTTACTATATCCCTCCTTCCCGCCCAGTTCAGTTTGTACCAGGTGTATCTCCAGCCAGTAAAGCCACCCTGAATACTGCAGTCCAGGGTCACGTTGTCTCTGATGGACACAGATTTTTTCTGATTCCTCAGTTTCAGTGTTACTTTTGGTTTCCCTAATTGTAAAAAAAATCAGATTTACATGGGGACAGAAAGAAAACACTGACGCAAAAATATGCAATAAACAAAATTGTGATAAGAAACTCTTTGATGAAGTGAATAGAATTTTAAAAAATGCACCTGAATGTTACGCCATATATACATTTTCATACTTGTTAATTTATGTTTCACACAGCAGTTTTCTAATGTTCAGAACATTACACACAATGACATCATGCACATTGGATAATAGGAATTCAAACAAAAATCAGTGTAATTGCACTGTGTCTCCTCAATAATTTTCAAATTTTTGATTTGACCAACACCTTTATCCTTAGGTGGAGGAAGAGCTCAAGTGGACAGAGACACTACAAAGGCACAATGAGACACAGCACAACAGTGAAAACAAAAACCAAAATGTTATGTGTGGACTGACACACAAATCAAAAAGATGCATTTAAGGGAAATGTTAAAAAAATAGAGTTAAAGAAATCAAAAAACTTTAGTAAGGGACGAGATTCTTTTAATTCGTTGAGAGACAGACTGACCAATGAGGATGTGCACGGCTTTTGTTTCTAACAGTTCGGCCCTGTAAAATGAGTTTTCTCAGTTTTGATTTATTTTCGTACAGAAATCTCTAATTTCAAACAGTTAAAAACATCATCATTTTAAAGTTCCCTCTCCTAAAGCTACCAAGCAGTCACATGGAGACAAGAGCCCCTGTTCCTTCCAGTCACTGCTAGACAGTTAGTGACCTCTGCTCACTGCTGAACCTCCGGTAGTCATTCACTTACCTTGAACAGTCAGTGTCATGGCATTGCTAATATCTGCGAAGTGAGGATGATCAGCTCTGATTGCATAACACCAGTACTCTCCACTGTCAGATGATGTGACAAATTTGATTGTGAAAGTGTCCCCAGTGTTATTATTGATCTCATTCCACCAGCTTGACCAGCTCCATTTGTACCAGCGATATCTCACACCAGTTATGTTACCCTCAATGCTGCACTCCAGAGTCACTTTGTCACCGATGTGAACTGATTCTTTTGGATGCCTCATCTTTAGAGTCACATTTAGCTTCTCTGTATAGAAATAAAGATCAGATGTACACACAGCAACATGGAGCTGACCAGATCAAACAAACCTTCTGCTCTAAAACTTCTAAATTTTGTAGATTAAATCCCCACATTTTGTCATTCTTAACACATTCGTTGATACATCTTTTTCAACAGTATTCAGTAGAATGTTGGCAGTAAGTCAGTGTATAAGCATTTGCTTTGCTCCACATTCACAAAAGGTTCTAAGGTTCAGACGTTTACACTCAACAATAATAACTGGATAATAAAATTAAAAAAAGGTAAATCAGTATAATAGCATTCTGCCTCCTCTACTATTTTCACATTTGTAATTGTTTTTCAACTTTTTAGGATATGAAAGATGTGTCTTCTTAGCTGGAGGAACATCATAATTGGACAGAGACACTAAACCTTAACGCCTGTTTGACGTCTCTGGCGGCAGCAGCTACATGAGGGCAGCTCGATGGCCAAAAGGAATGCATGGCAGGCTGGTTACCTGGCTATCTTGGTCTGGCAGGTGGGTGGTGGTGGCAGTTGCAGTGCGACACAATCTGCTTTGTACCTCACGTCATCGTAAGTCATGGTCCTCCCAGGCAAATGTTGCAGTTGGTGCATCAGCTACATGAACGTGTTCAGCACCACCTTCAACCGGGGAACGATCAGCTGATGCTGGTACCTCACTTTCTTTTTCAATCAACATGTCCAGATCACTTGCATCAAAATCAGAGTCCCACAAGTCAGACTGTGATTCAGCGATAATTTGTCATCCATGAAGGATTTTGCTTTGCACATTCACTTTGGTCTTTCACCAGATGTCGATGCCATTTTAGAGGTTGTTTGCTCTTTGCTACTCATGCATGCACAGGGAATTGAGGTCAAATCAATGAAGTTAATTTTCCTTCTAGCAAAAAGAGTTGAGCTAAAACGTAGTGGTGAATTTTGTCACCGTTTAGAGCTGATTACTGTCCACAATCCCTGAATTTCAACAAAAGTCGACATCCGCTCTGAAAGAGTTAATTGTGAGGTGTAAATGACAAGGGAGCCAGCAGTTCTCCATCTAACCTGGACTATTTACAACTGTGTGTTTATAATTTCTTTGTTTATAATTTTTCACAGTTTTTTTGGAAACATTTTTTGAGGTGATTATTTTGTCACCGGTAACAGCGCACTGCACGATAACGTACAGTGAATACACTTGACTTGAGCATTCCTATTTTTCCTCCTCTTTCTCTGTATGTTTATCGTTCATTTGCTCAGACGTTGATGCTCTTGCTGCTTCCTGAGCAGCTCCTCTTTTCTCCACCCTAGTGACCACTTTTTCTCTTCTTTCATTGGAATCTTTTCACGTTAAAACTGATTAAGTCAGTGTTTGTGTTGCAATTACTTAGTACGTTTTCTTTAATTTTTCACTTAATCTGGCACTTAAGTTTTCAATCTGCCTCAAGAATGATTTAAAATATGAAGAGGTAGGGGAAGTGATGGCAAAGGTGGTAGGGATGAGAACGGCACCCGTACACATGCACCGCACAGCCGCCCTCCTGGCTGCTGCTGAAAGTTAATTCTACAATAAAATAAAATACAAATAAAAAGAGGAATAACCTTGGAAGTCAATCATCACCCCGAACCAAATAGCAGATGTCACGAAGTATATGTGTACCAAATTTCAGGTCAATACTTCAAACGGTTTGTAATCTACAGGTGATTTAAAATCCTAGACAGATAAACAAACAGCCATGGTAGTGTATTATATATAAAGATAAGGGTGTTTTGGGATACCAAATTAATTCTTGAGATTCATTTTTTGTTTCATTTCCCTTTTGGTCATTTTTTTCATCCTTCCCTGACACAATTTTTATATTTTGATCACCACCATTTTGTGGCAGTGTTACTTAAGCGTTACTTGCAAACAACCTGTAATTTACTATGTATGACATCACCAGGACTCACGTATAGAGCTTGCTCTGGGCACTTCCTCATTATCTGAGTTTGACCGGTAGTCCCTGAAAGAATTTGTGGTTGCTTTAATTACTGTTTTTTCCAGTATTAAAACATCAGCCTGTACTTCTTTGGCTATGTGTTAGGATTAAAATTTGGCTTGTCAAAGAGATTGGTTTGATTTTCTGGTTCTGATCCTGGCATGTTTACTGATTAGATTTAATCTCCTGAGGTCTCATTTATAAAATTTGCTCATAGCCAAATGAGCTCTCGTCATAGTTTTTTTTTTACCGTTCATCATATGTATTCAAACAAATTCATTAAAATGCTTTGCTCTGCGAGTAGTACCCTTGGATCTTTGCCATTCAAGAAAAATACTCTCAAAATATAACATTCTGGTCCCACCCACTAATACAAATTAGCCAGCCAGAGATGTTTTTAGCTTGGGGTTAGGAAAGTATATTTAGGTGGAAGTATACTTGCTTGAAATGGACTAATTCATATTGGGCTAGATTTTATAGGATTGGGTGGGATTTTGACTGTGATTGGGATATAAAGTAACTGTCAAATCTGGAAACACTGCTCCCAGCTATAAATAATTCTAATGGTATTCTGGGAAAAGAAAAATCTATAATATAAGAGTGATCTGACATGACCTGACAGGAAATACAATTAAATCAATGTTTTTATTTGCAAATATTTACTTGTAACTAAGCAACTGTGGCTCCTCACATCACAATTAGAGTAGTCTTGCTGACTGAATAAATACACATTTTATGCTGTTTGGCATCCAGAGAACCAAGAACGTCACAGACAATTTACAGATCAAATTCCAACTGATATTTTCGGGCTGAGTGAAATACTGGTTTTATCAGCTCTATTTATTGCACATTTCTTCATGGTGAGTCAAATAGTTTAAAGAACATTAAAAAGAAGAGTAGAATGTGAATTACCTAATGGCTGAGCTCAGGTAAAATCTGACGTCTGGCTGTGAAGGACCAATGCCCACTGCTAACCCTCCTGTGGTCTCACACTCACCTTGAACACGCAGTATAACAACATTGCTGTCCTCTGATGATTTAGGATGTTCATCTCTGTACCCACAACACCAGTACACTCCAGTATCAGACTGAGTCACAGACTGGACCGTGTAAGTCTCTCCAGTGGTGTCATTAAGTAAATCACTCCCTCCTGTCCAGTTCAGTTTGTACCAGATGTACCTCCAGCCAGTAAAGCCGCCCTCAATGCTGCAGTCCAGGGTCACCGTGTCTCCTGCAGACACAGGTATCCTCTGATTCTTCATTTTCAGTGTTGCCTTTGGTTTCTCTAGTTGTAAAAAGAAAAAGAAAATAGACAATCACAGCCGCTGCTCTAATTTGTGTGAATGTGGGTGAGCTTCTATTTAAAATTCAATTCCTTGCTTTTAAGTTTTCATTCTTAAAGGGTGTCAAGGTAGGGTCAGTTTGTCCGGAGGAACCTCTTAGAGGAAAATCGGCAGGCCAGCACGTAAGAATCTGCTTTCCTTATCATTGGACTGTTCTTTGTGTCACCATTTTACTATTAAGAATTTTTTAAATTTTGTTTCTTCATGGAACTGTTCTCCAATTTTCAGAATAGCAAAATACATGTGAGGCAACACTGGTATCCCTTCAAGCCAAAATGGTTGTTATGAGAAGTTTGACTTGGAAGGAAAATTTTTTTTGAGAAGGTCTACTGGAAAGAAGAGTGTTATGGGAAAGTCTACGGGGCAAAGGTATTGCTATGAGAAAGTCTGCAAAACCACGTGATTGTTATTAAAAAAGGTACTGACTGAGGTCATTATCATGAGAAACCCTGAAAAGCAGATGATGGAAAATGGTGTGAAGGGGGAATATTTTGAGATAAGAATTGTAATAAATTTGAGGCTCACCCAAAGCAAGGGGCTCACTTCATTAAACAGGCTTTATGTGCTCTGCAATGGCTTCCTATGCTGTGCAATA
>JANRMT010062797.1:2149064-2160223 GCA_026402145.1 Polypterus bichir lapradei | reverse complement strand
TAATGGGAGCAGCCAAAAGCTGAAGAAAAACAAGAAGAAGAAGTTACTTAACTACCCAATTAAACTCTGGTGTAAAAAAATAGACAGTAGCTCCAAGGTCACTATATAAAAGCATGTGAATTCCGGGTAGCCAACAGCATAAGCACCATCTGTAGCTGTGAGTTTGACAATGTAATGCTGATTAGGTAACAGAAAAGTGAAAAAACATGAGGAAAATTGGATGACTGCGTCCTAGAAAAGCCATGATACACCTGGAAGACATCAGGAACAGTGGTATAGCTGGTATATCGAGGGCTCTTGGAAAAAATATTAAAAATAATATTAAGGAAGAGAAAAATAAAGATTTCAAGAGAAAAAAAAGTTTTGTAAAATGTAGGTATATTTAATTGAATATACATTTTCTTTTAAATAAGTTTTCGTATGTAAAATATTAAATTTTTGTGTACTAGGATGACAGTATAAATACATTATTACAGAGACATACTAAATAATAATAATTCTTTATATTTATGTAGTGCTTTTCTCACTACTCAAAACACATTTACATAATGAGCGAAGAGGCACTTCAACCACTACTAATGTGCAGCTTCCACCAGGATGATGTGACGGCAGCCATTTTTGCGTCAGTATACTCACCACACATGAGCTCTTAGGTGGTAAAGTGGTGAGAGGGAGACAGACAATTAGAGACTGTGGTTGCTGAAGTCGAGAACAACAGAAGGCGGACACCAATAAAAAGTAAAAAGCAATTTCTTTTATTCTTGGTGAGAGGAGGCTGCAGACCCTGTCACGTTCTAGTGTGCTACAGACCGTCAGCCTGCCAGCAGGAAAGAGAGACTTCCTTTTTATACTCAAGTTCATTGACAAGAATAAAAAAAAACATAGCAGTTCATCTTGAGGTTATTACATGGATTGCTGTAGCCCGTGTCCACATCCTGAGTTTGTACATGCAGAGAAAACACTGTTTTTTACAGAAAAAAAGTGGTCAGTATTTTCACAATTTTAAGAAATACACTTCTACTAACTTACATATACATACGACCAGTTATAGAAAGTGTATGAGCCATTTTACTAGTTCTGTAAGATTCATGAATATTTTATTAGATGACAATGCATAATCTATGGGAGGTTCCTATAACCCCCATAAGTACAATTCAATGGGTATATTCTTGCCATTTCTAACAGCTTAGAGTAAATATTCTTCAGTTAGTTAGTGACAGCCTTGCCTTGTATAAGGTGTAGAGGCATACAGTTTTTAACCGTGACAGCACGTGATCATGCTTGATAGCCTACGGGCTATTTGAATTTGTGAAGTAACACGTAAAGAAAAGTTGTTTATTTAAGTGAAGTACTGTACGCTTAAGGCGTATAGAAGAAGAAATTAAGAACTTTTAAGTACAGAAATAACAAGTTTTTCAAGAAAAGCTAAGTTCATACAAGATACATTTTTCCATTTTTTTTCCTTTTATTCTATGTGTGTAACTATTTTTCCTTTTATTCTTGTGTTAATTATTTTCTTTTAACTTTCACTAAATATTTTAAAACGAACTTTTGGACTGTGAGAATTCTTTCAACACACGTTTTACCCGTGCCTGACAACACCTTATATATTTCGGCAGCTATAGCAAGTTTTGTCCTAACAGTTATAGGGTGTATGCAACTCAGCGGTTTTAGACAATGCTCACTTCCTTACACTTTTTTTTCACGCACATTGCTTATAAAATATCAAGGGTTACATAAAGGTTAGTTCAGTACATTACATTAGTTATAAAGAAATTATATTCTTATAGCTTTAGTATCTGCATTAGATTACATTTGCTCAGTTAGCTTTAGCACATTCTTATTTAATACATAAGTGTCACGCTTCTTATAGTTCTATTAGCATCATACTTTTATTATTTTGAAAGACTGACGCACCTTAATTCTAAATATTCTTTCTCAAGACAGGGGATGATTAACTAGTTAGAATGACTAGGCCATAGTGGACAATTTAACCTGAACATCGAGATATGCCATGCTTTTTATAAAGGATCTTTTATGACCACAGTGAGTCAGGACATCGGGTTTATGTCTAACCTGAGGGTTGGCACCATTTTTACATCACAATGTCACTGTCATTGCTCTGGGACTTTGGTCCCCTGTTGGACTCTCCAACACCTCATCCAGTAGCAACCCAAGCTTTTTCTAGATGGTCTCCCATTTAAGTACTGGCTGGGCCCAAATATTCTTAACTTCAGGTGGATGACCTGTTCTGAAGTACAAGGCCACTTAAAATCAAAATACTGGGTAAAATATTTGTAAGCTATTTATTTATTTGAATGGACATTTAATATGAAGTAATTTAAAACTACTTCTGCATGGATTCTTTTACTGGGTGGGCTTCTCAAGAGAAGTTGACTCTTTATTGTTGTATAAGCTATTTTCATTAATGTGTATGGTAATATTAATGACAGAAAGCATATAAAGAGTTGTATTATAGCAAGATGTATTTTCTATATTTCACGTGATATGAGTTACAATTTGTAAAAATGTTGCTGTAATATCAGAGAGATAAATTAGAAAATCCTTGTTAATCACATTCTTATGTCAAGCAGCGACTGCTCAACTGTGAACATGACTGAGTGGACATTTGTATTATGTGCTGCATGCATTGTACATATTATGTCTACTGCACTGCTGATAACCCAATGTAATTACAAATTACTGTATATACTCGCATTTAAGTTCTCCCACGGATAAATCGGGGCTTGATTTTAACGTATGATTTCCGGTATTTTATAATGTCTGTTGTATTAGTCGAATGTGGAAAACTCATGCCATTGGTCCAAAAGATTATGATATGCTAACGCCCACATGAGAGAGTAACCATGGAGCACACCGTGTATTGTGCCTACGTGACCACATGGTGATACCCAAACTATTCCGAAGCAATGTTTGCACTGATTTGTATTTTTTTGTATCTCACACCCTCATACTCCTTTATCGTAAGAGCATCCCTTATCAACAATGGAGCATTCGATCAGAAGAAAATATCAAGCTGGTTTTAAATTAAAAGTTGTTGAAGTGGCGAAAGAAATTGCTAACTGCGCTACTGCAACAAAATTCGATGTTTCTGCGAAACTGGTGCGAGATTGGAGGAGACAGGAAAATGTAAAAAAAAAAAATTAAGTATCGCATTTTTGAACAGGCGTATAAATTGGGGTCTGATTTTATGATTGATTTTTCAAGTTTCAAGACCCAATTTATATGTGAGTATATACAATATGTGAATAATGCACTTTAATTAAAACAAAAATTAATGCTTACTTAACACAGAAATGGCTGGCTCAATTGATCATACTTTGCACGTGCGTACAGTTTCAATTGCAAAAAGCAATGTATAACCCTGAACGTGCTGCTCGTCTCACTGGCCAGTCGCTTCCATTACTACCCAGCAACTTTTCATGGTTTCAAGAACAGGATTGCAACTGGCGATTTTAAAGCATACCGTATGGTTTGAAACTGTATGACCAAAGACAACTGTTAGAACTTGTAACAGGAGCTGTCATAAATCTAATGATTTGGAATCGTACATGTGGCAATTCTCAACATGAAATGGAAGGATTTTTTGGAAAAAAGGAAGGCTTTTAGGGGCCCCACCCACCAGGTTTCAGAGCAACTGGGATTTTCCATTTGCTCCATGCGATTGCTATGCCACTGGTCAGGAAAAAGCCAAGCAGAAGAGCTGGTGCAAGAGATGTAGAAAGGTTTAAATTGATTGATTTAATTGAATGGTTAACAGAGGCAATATAATGTGAGCACTAATGGAGAAACAAGCTTTAGATGCAGATTAGTGGTGTTATCATCACAGGAATGTGGAAAGTTTCTTACCTCCATATTCACAGGAAGCCACTGCCACCAGCCCTGAAAGAGAGAACAGAACCTTGGACGGGCTTCATCTTTAAAGTTTGTGGAACAGTTTCAGTTCCTTCATAAGTACTACTGATAGCCACACAGAAATGAAAATACTAAAAAAGATGAGGGTGTGAAGAGGAAGAGAAAGATACAAAACAACATCAGCAGAAGTCTCAGTGCCTCTGATAAAAATAGTTTTTTGTTTTTTTTTTATAAGTCACTACTCATTTCTGTAGATGTGTTATGCTGCTAGAATAATGACTCTGCTTTATTGATTACTTGTATATCTGTATTATTTACTTTGTGGACCACCAGGGGCATACAGCTCCCCAAACCCCAGACACAGACAGTTTCCAAGTTCAACACAGCACACGTTTATTCTTCAGTTGCCCCCCCCCCAACCAACACAGCACAGTACAAACACCAAAATGTACCAAATATACACAGTCATTTCTTTCTTCCTTGTCTGTTCCTCTCTTTCTCTGTCGCCACTCCTCCTCTAACAAGCTTTGTCCTCCACCTCCCAACTCAGGCTTGTCCCTGTGCAGCTGGCAAGTCCTTTTATATGGGCCAACCCGGAAGTGTTAGCCCATGCCATATGGCTCCTCCATTTTTACAGTACCCCCTGGCAGTACCCAACAGAACTGAGATAAAGAACTCCAAGTCCCATGGTACCCGGTACTCAAATGTGGCAATTGGTGCCATGACCCACCTGCCAAGTTGTTGCCTGCCTATGGTAAAGTCATCCCTGATGGAGGATCACAGGAATCATGGGAAAAAGGGGTCCTTTCATCGGATTGGCTGGCCGAGCAACGTTTCAGCCGTGGAATGGCCAAATGGGGAGGCAGCTTGATGGATGAGGTCTCCAGGACTCTAAAAAATATCCAAATCTTATTATGGGATATCATCTACAGTTAAATTCTGCTCCATGCTTCTAAAATTTGTATTATTATGCTGTATTAAGGATTTGTTCTGTGTATTGTATTGTATTGACCCCCTTCTTTTGACACCCACTGCACACCCAACCTACCTGGAAAGGGGTCTCTCTTTGAACTGCCTTTCCCAAGGTTTCTTCCATTTTTCCCTACAAGGTTTTTTTGGGAGTTTTTCCTTGTCTTCTCAGGGAGTCAAGGCTGGGGGGCTGTCAAGAGGCAGGGCCTGTTAAAGCCCATTGCGGCACTTCCTGTGTGATTTTGGGCTATACAAAAATAAACTATATTGTATTGTATTGTATTGTACCCTGTGGGAATTCGGGCCACCGCTACAATCCAGGGGAGCTGCCATCTAGCGTTCTGGGGGGACAACAGTACCCTAAAGTGGCTGCCCATCCTTTGATTACTTGGGTGTCCTGGCCGTCCCTTGCAACTTGCATATTCATTTATTCTTTTTTTACTGTTTTGATATTTCATTTATTCGTTCATATACTTCTTTATTCTTACTTTGTTGCTTCTATTTCTTTTTCTGTGACATCTTGTAAAGCACTTTGAGCGGCCTGCCTTGTATGAAAATCTGCTTTTCCTGTTGTTCTTGCTACACGGCATCACCGTAAAATTGAATTAAGCCCCGTTCAGAAAATAAATAAATGGATGAATGAATGAAACCCTTTGTTGGAGATGTAATATGATGATGGATGGATTATATCCCTGAGCTGCTGCTTAAATAAATCTTCAGAAATGTGTATGTTAATTGACTTTATTGCCATAACTTTATCAGTCTTTTGGTGAGGCTCCAACAAATAAAACCAGTGTGGTAAATGCATTCATTACAATGTTAAAGGGCCCTGTTGTGCTTGCTAGAAAGGTGGTAGAGTCTTTTTAACTTTATACAGTCAATAGGTGACTGAGACTGAAGGACTGTTGTGTCAGAAATGGTGGTGTGCAATATTGGAGCACCTCAGGGAACTGTCCTGTCCTGTCCCCCTTCTTGTTCTCCCTCTAAACAACAGGCTTCCAGCACAATGCCATCTACAGAAATGTTCAGATGACCTGCCCATCATAGGCTGCTTTAATAATGGAGGTGACTCAGAATAGAGGAGAGTTTCAGAGGACTTCATCTTGTGGTGCAGGGACAACAACATGCAACAAACTCAACAACAGCAAGAGAAAAGAACTGATGGTGGACTTCAGGCATACCAAGGAGCCTCTGAGACCAGTCACCATTCAGGGGGGTGAACGTTGAAGTGGTACAGAGCTACAAGTACCTGAGAGTTCACAGAAACAACAAACTGGACTGGTTTGACAACACAATACCGCTGGACAAGAAGATCCAGAGCAGATTGGACTTCCTAAGGAGACTTTCAGGTCTTTTGATTTTTGCAGTAAGCTGCTGGAAATGTTCTACCAGTCCATAGTAGATAACGCGGTGTTCAATGCTGCAGTCTCCTGGGGAAGCAATCTGAGCACAAAGGAAGCACATTGCCTGAACAAACTTCTCAGGTGCGCCTGCTCCATCACAGGGCGAGCCCTGGACACACTGGAAGCTGTTGTGGAAAAGAGGATGGTGGCAAAATTGGTTGCCATCATGAAAAATCCCATCCATCCCCTTCAGGACACACTCTCTTAGAGCAACTTTAGCCACAGACTCACTCCACCACAGTGTGCTAAGAGCCTCAGAGGGTCCTTTCTGCCCACTGCAATCAGGCAATTCAATGCTTCCTCCAATATATTTGTTAAGTTTATTTTTATTGATTGATGGATTGATTAATCAATTAATTGATTAATTGGCTGTACTATCTGTCCTGTTAATCTGTTTTCTTGCTTTTTATGTTTCTGCATCTGTATGCATTTGATTTCCCCTTTTCGATTGATAAAATTTATCTAACGTGGATCACCAGGGGGCGCACTAGCTGTCCTAACCTCAACACAGACAGACGTGGGACACGAGTGCAAACACACGCTTCGTTTTTATTTTTTTATGTACAGCACAGTCACAGCGCAAGTCCAGTCCAGCACCAAACACTCCTTCTCTCTTTTTTCCACTCTCTTTGCCTCCACTCCTTCTGGCAAACTTCATCTTCTCTCACCCGACTCTGGCTTCCATGGAGCCCTGTGGGAGTCTGAGGTACAGCTGCAACCCAGGGGGGCTGCCACCTAGTGCTCCAGGGTAGGTGATGCTTTGGATACGCTCCCTCCCCTGGTCCTTCCAATGTAGGGGAGCCCCAGCTGGGCAAAAGCCCCAGCCATACGCCACACTTATCTGATCTAATATCTAATCTAATAACTGTCTCCATATATTTCAAGTATGACATTATATACTCATAGAAATATGATATCCAATATTCAATCCATTTATTTAAAGCTTGACTTAAATATTTTAAATTAAGTTTATATTCAGATATAATGGATTTGACTATATCAATTCAAGGTTAAAACCATTTATTTCAAATTTGACTTTATGTATGCAGAATTTACTTAGTATGTTTGATTTCACTATTGATTCCATACACCATATTGGATTTTATATATTCAAACCAGCCTTTGCATTATAGATTTGACTTTATATTCTGTAGGTAGAAGTTTACTCTATAAATATCCCTATTGGACTTGAGTCCTTGAGGTTGTGGGTCCAGATCCCACTGCTCACACCATGTGACCATGAGAAAGTCACGCCACCTGCCTGTGCTCCAACTGGAAATATTAAAGACACGCTACCAATTGTATCTCAAATGTTGTCAGCATAATAATAATAGCATCTTGTAATTATATTTTTTCATTATTAAGATTATCAGCATAGTGTCAAGCTGAACTCAGAGTTCTAATGTCCTGGAGCAGCAACACCAGCCTTGACTGTTTTTCTCCTGCACTTATTTCTTGTCTTACTGTGCTGATGTCATTTTCCTTCTAACAGTTTATTCAACTGCATTGCATCTCGCATACAAATACTTCCTTTTTTCTATGACTATGATTTCTTATTTTTATCTGTATATCTTTACAAATGATCTTAATTGTTTTTAAATGTATAAAACAAATGATTGTACTTACAAACAATCCAGTGAAGTTCACTCGCAAGCATCCTTTTACTTTTTGAAAAACAAACTGAAAACCAGCACAAAAAAATAAAATAAAAACACCAAGATAAATAACACACTTGCTTCAGCTGCAGGTTCCTGGTTTGCTCTGGCTAATTAACTTCCACATTTCTTTTTGTGTTAAACTTCCACTTTGAATGTGTCATAATTTACAGATAATGTAAGCATTTTCTTTAAACTTCTAAGAAGTGATGCTTGCTCTTGGATTGAAGAAGTAGTCATGCCCCCAAAGTTCATGGACACCACCCTCGTTAGTTCTGTAGCCTCAGAGAGCCATTGTTCAGGGCTTTTTTACTGCTTTTTCTGAATGTGCCTGCTAGGGTTTTTCCTCCCATATCCCAAAGACATGACTGTTAGGTCAATTGAAAATTCTAAATTTGCACCATGTGGGTGAGTGCATGAGTGGATATACAGTAATCCCTCCTCGATCGCGGGGGTTCCGTTCCAGAACCACCCGTGATAGGTGAAAATCCGCGAAGTAGAAACCATATGTTTGTATGGTTATTTTTATATATTTTAAGCCCTTATAAACTCTCCCACACTGTTTATAAATATTCCCCACACAGTTATACAGCATAAACCCTTTATATTCTCTTAGTTATTAGGTAAGATTCATTGAAATTATGTATGTAAACACACTGTTTATATACAGTACTACAGTACTCACAAACGTACGTATCGTATATCACTGAGGAGTTTTATTTAATACGTAATACAGTTTTAAATATATTGTAATTGATTAGGTAATAAAAATACAAAGTGAAAAATATATAACATGTAAAAGCTGTACATAAAACCAAAATGTTATTTTAAAGATACTGTGGAGCGTCTCCGATATCACAGATGTTACAACCATTACAACAGACAGGCCACCGGCAAAAAATACCTACAATGCAAGAAAAATCGTATAAAAATGTGTTTACAGTTACAATAAACGTACATACATGTACTAAGTATGTAGAACATTAGTTATGGGTACTCACCAACAATGACACGACGACTTGTCCTATAACGATGACATCTACTGCACTGTCACAGCTGTTCTAAAGGAGCCCCTTCAGGCGACTGTGTAGCACCGTCATCTGGACTTTCTTCTTCCACTGAAGGCATACTAGGCAGTGTTTTGCGGGTGAGGAACATCGTGATGGGCAGTTGCTGGCGCTGCTTTTTCATTTGTGTAAAGAGGTTCCTGTACACTTCCGTGGCGCCGTCAATAGCATGTTTAAATTGCAAAGAACGAATCATTTGCGGGTCCCATTCTTCGACTGATGTCTGTAGATCTTTTGCCATACGTAGAATGGTCGCGAGACGCTCAAGAGTTAGGCCGGGGTCGTCTTCTTCCTGTGCTGGGTCTTCTTCTTCCTCGCTCGCTGACTTGGTCATCTTCTTCTAAGAAAGATCCAAGGGATGACCTCCAGCATTGTACAGAAGTAAAAGGAGTTTGAACTCCAGCCCTTTCTCTGCCAGGTAGATCTTTACCTCCGGGATGAAACATTGGTGAAACCAATCCGACGTTAGGCGTTTCGTAATCCAAGCCTTCGGGTTGTGCATCCAGTACACAGGCAGCAGGTTTTTATTCTTATTTTTCAGGGCCCGTGGGTTTTTGGACTTATAAACGAGCCAAGGCTTTATCATAAAGCCCGCAGCATTGGCGCACATGACCAGCGTGATGCGATCTTTGTGAGCCTTAAACCCCGGGGCTTTTGCCTCCTTCCTTCATGATAAAAGTACGAGACGGCATCCGCTTCCAAAATAGGGCTGTCTCATCCATATTAAACACAGTTTCAGGCCGATATCTGCCTTCCTCAATGATCGCCTTGAACGTGTCCGCGACATATTTCTCGGCTGCGGCTTTGTCTGCGGAGGCAGCCTCTCCTTGCAGGTTCACACTGGCCAAGTTGAACCTTTTTTTGAAATTTTCAAACCAGCCCTTGCTGGCAGTAAATTCAGAGCTTTCGCTGGGGGATTCAGCAGAAGTTCCAGGTTGAGGATCGTCGTCTAGAGCATCTCCGGCATCCGCAAACCTATCATAAAGTTGCTTGGCCTTTTCTCGGATGATATTGGTGTCCACGGGGATGTTTTTCTTCCGGCAGTCTTCGATCCAAATTCCTAAAGCAGATTCCATCCGGACTACCGCCTTATTACGTCCACTTACAATTCGTTTCGCGCCCTGGTTAAAGGACACTGCGGCCGTAGATCGTATGCTCTTTTCATCCTTCTTAATATAACGAACCGTGGACTCGTTGATGCCGTAGTGGCGTCCTACAGCAGCGTAGCTTTTCCCTTGCTTCAACATGTCCAACAATTGTACCTTTTCAGCAATTGTTAACATCTTCCGTTGGCGCTTGGGCACGGCCCCAGAAGCAGTAGCAGCAGCAGATCGTTTTGTAGACATAACGAAGGCTTGACTACAGTACGCACAAAGAAACACGTTGATTAGCTGAATCAGCGAGACGAGATGCCGACTTCACAAAGAAACACGTTGATTAGCTGAATGTGCGAGACGAGATGCCGCCTTTAAGCGAAATCGAATTCTGCGCTCCCCGTCGCAGAGCCAATCAGCACCCAGGAGCTTAACTACTCTGATTGGGTAGCTTCTCAGCCATCCGCCAATAGTGTCCCTTGTTTGTATTCAAATGGACAAACCAACAGAGGAAGCATATACAGTACACGTACCAGAAATAAAAAGACCGCAGACATCCGCGAAGCAGTGAAAAATCCGCGATATACATTTACATATGCTTACATATAAAATCCGCGATAGAGCGAAGCCGCGAAAGTCGAAGCGCGATATAGCGAGGGATTACTGTATTGATGTACTGGCTCGATTTAAAAGGGTTGGTTCCTGCCTTGCACAAGATGCTGACAGGGACCCCAATAAATATGAATTGGACAAGTTTTGAGATTTTTGCATTCTGATCTCCGCAAGAGTAGCTCTGCTGTAGCTGCCCATAGGATGGCTGCTCACATTATGAAGGGGATGGGGGAATGCCCTCGGGAGCTTCAACCCTGGAAGAGTCAAAACCATCTGAGAGCCAATGTGGTCAGGCCTGTTGGGGATCAGAACTGAGGTTTCACCTGCTGTCCCAATTTGAGGCAGCCCATCTGAGTAGGTGCGTGGAATGTCTTATCTCTCCTGCATGACGATCATCTTCCTCTCTGCGCCATCTTCCTTTGTGAAGATAATTATGAGAAATAGTAGAGTTTTTATTTATTCATCTTGTTTCAATGTTGTTTG
>JANRMT010062797.1:2132021-2144064 GCA_026402145.1 Polypterus bichir lapradei | reverse complement strand
TTTCCACTAAGCATGCTTGTCACACGAGGTTTAGAACATTTAAAAGATCGAGCCCTGGCCAACCTAACAGTTCACTCTCCTGTCCTCTCCCTCTCAGAGTGCGTCTGCTCCAGTCATTGCTTCCGAGCTGCTGGACACGCTTGATGAGGAGAACTTTGTGTTCTTTTAAACTGAAGAGGGGAGCTGGAACCGACATTTGCCTGTTGCAACCTGTGTGCTTGTATGCTGAAGATAATCCCCTTTTGAATAAAGGCTTGTGTTTGTACTTGCCAGTTCAGCAATAAATATTTTGTACCTAGGAAACATAGTCCCTTTTTCCAGTCTACTGTGAAACTCTGTGACCCAAGCTTGACAAGATTTATATATCTTTCTATTATAAAAAAAATCTTGGAAGGTGACGAGATGTGATTTTCTCTGAAAGACACTGATACATCCCACGAGAAAGAGATTTAACCACTCCCAGACAAAGAGTAGATGACAAAGTAGAATGTCGTAAATAATTCAAAAATGTTGGCGCCGTACACATGCAGAGCAGGTTAGAGACAATGGAAGTACAAAAAATCAAAAGTCTGGAAAAAGAAATAGGAAAGATCACATTAGCGCAAACAAATGGAAATTATTACTCTGTGAAATAACGGAACAGCAAAAAGAGATTGAATATATTGTTCGAATTTAAACTTTAAGTCGCAGATCATCTAATTCGTGGTGCCAACGAGAATTAAAAGATTCTAAAAACGTTGACACGGTATTTAGTCCCATGAGAGGGATACTTTTAACATGAGATTCTTTCAAGTCATGCCCTACTTACAACTATTTTTAAACAAGACCACGGTCATCCAACCTCAGTCGTGTGAATGCTTTTGGCAGACACACTTCCTCCGCTCTCAGCTCTAATAAATTTTATCAGGACAAGAGTTTTTTATGTTCTAGATGACACGTCAACGACAAAGCGAAGAAGAAAGAGCATGGACAAACATTCGAAAAAGTTGTTTTGTTTATTACAGAGAAAGAAACGATGTTCACTCACAGAAGAGTTTTAAGCACAGGGAAAAAAATGAAAATTTGAAAAATCCTTAATTTATACAAAAACTAACCATAAACAACCAAGAAACCTAACCTTGCATGAGTCGAGTGAGGAGGAAGCTGGGTGGAGAGAAGGTTACAGTTTTGAGGGAGAGTCCCTCTGCACGATGGAGGGATGTTCTCTTTCAGGTGTTTTCTCTCTTGTGATTTCTTGGGTTTCTGGTGTTTTTAGCTGTTTAGCTGGTGGATCAGACTTCGCGAAATAGCGGTCTAATGTGACTTGCCTTTTCCTTTGCATTAAAATTTTTTGGAAATGCGAGACGACATGGTCGTTCATCATGTTTATCACTCTGTTCGCAACTGCTTTGTCAGGGTGGCTCTTCTCGAAAAAATCCTGGCACTCGTTCCATTTTTCCATGACGGCTTTTATTGCATCACTTTTTATAACCGCCCTTTCCTCTTCTTCCCCTGAGGACTGCTCCTCGGTGAGCAACTTATGCTGCTCCTGCTGGAGTTCAGTGAATTCCTCTGTCGTCAGCTCCTCCTTGTGATCCAGGACCAGCTCCTC
This sequence comes from Polypterus bichir lapradei, assembly GCA_026402145.1. Classification (NCBI taxonomy): domain Eukaryota; kingdom Metazoa; phylum Chordata; class Cladistia; order Polypteriformes; family Polypteridae; genus Polypterus; species Polypterus bichir. Next base: position 2,142,473 of record JANRMT010062797.1, on the reverse strand, counting down.
GATGACCTCATTGTCCACTTCAAGACCCATGTCTTGCCCATGGACACAATCTCATCCACAACAGGAGGCTCAAATATTTCTAAATCCTGTTCAGGAACGCATTCAGTCCAAAGTTTCTTCCAGGCCAAGTTCAAGGTCTAGTATGTGACGTCTTCCCAGGCTTTATCGATGAGGTTGATGCAATGAACTATATTAAAATGGCTCTTCCAGAACTCTTTCAGGGTCAAAGACGTCTCCTTGGTCAGCATTGAAACACCTGGCGTATAGTCCTTTGGTGTACAGGTTCTTAAAATTTGAGATAACCTGCTGGTCCATGGGCTGCAGAAGAGGAGTTGTGTTGGGGGGGAGGAACACAACCTTAATAAAGTTGTACTCCTCGACCATATCGTCAACCAAATTTGGAGGGTGTGCCGGTGCATTGTCCATCAGAAGGAGGCATTTTTAAGACAGGTTATTCTCTTCAAGATATTGCTTCACGGCGGAACGAAAGCCTCGTGCAGCCATTCCAAAAACAAGGTCCTTGTGACCCAACCCTTCGTGTTTGCCCTCCACATCATGGGCAGTCTGGCTTTGTTTACATTGTGCTGCTTGAAAGCACGTGGGTTCTCAAATTGGTAAATGACTAGCGGCTTGATTTTTACGTCGCCACTAGTGTTAGCACACAGCAAAACGGTTAACCTCTCCTTCATTGGCTTATGGCCGGGCATAGCCTTCTCTTCCTAGTTAATGTAGGTCCTCTTCGGCATCCTCTTCCAGAACAAACAAACTCGTCGCAGTTGAACACTTGTTGTGGGATGTAGCCTTCGTCCTCCACGAATTTTGTAAAATTTTTCACAAATTCTTTCGCAGCTTCAGCGTTGGAACTAGCAGCCTCTCCATGCCTTACCACATTATGAATGCCACTTCTCTTGCAAAACTTTTCAAACCATCCTCTATTGTCTTTAAATTCCTCACCTTTGCCACTCATAGAAGGATAGTTTTGCAGTAAATCACCATGAATCTTCCTGGCTTTCTCGCAAAACATCGCCTCGCTTATGCTATCCCCTGCAAGTTGCTTCTCGTTCAACCAGACTAGCAACAGTTTTTCCACCTCTTCCAGCACTTGAGGCCTCTGCATGGTTAACACTGGAACTCCTTTTGTAACATCAGCTGCTTTAATGGCCTCTTTCTGCTTTAGAATATTTGAAATCGTAGAATTTGACTTCTTGTACTCAGCAGCAAGTTCAGTAACACGAACGCCACACTCATACATCAATAATTTCTTTCTTTAATTTGATTTCAGTTTTCTTCTAACCTTTCTTCTCACCAACACTACCACTCTTCACTTGCTTAGAGGCTATGGTTAATTGCAAAATTAATGCAAAAGCACACGAAATAGAGCACAAACAGTTCACAGCGAATGCACGCACGTCTGACCGAGAACAATGTACAAGGAGAGACTGAACACGTGCGGAAATCATCGGCGCGTACGAACCGGAAAGAAAACTGGCTTGTTCGTCACCCGAGTGTGTGGTCGTGAACAGATGCAAAAGTTTTGCGAACTTTTTGGTCGTAACCTGATTTGTACGTGTTCCGAGACGTTCGTGACCTGAGGTTCCACTGTATATAAGGGTGCCCATTTTCTACTAATTATATATATTTAATGTATCTTGTATGGATTTATTTATTTATTTTTGTACTCATTATTATTTTAAACTTAATTTTATTTTTTTTCTTTTCTTGTAACTTCCTTTTTGACATTTTGTAGAGCACTGTAACTTACATTCTGAGTATAAAAATGTTGTTATTACTGCTGTTGAGATAGATAGCATTGAACCTGATCTATCCATGGACCCCACTTCATCATGATAGATAGATAGATTCTCCAGGGGAAAATTTAGCTTTTTACAGAAGCTAAATAAATGAGTAATTATTCATCCATCCATCCTCTTCTGCTTTTTCGAGATCGGGTCGCGGGGGCAGCAGCTTGAACAGAGATGCCCAGACTTCCCTCTCCCTGGCCACTTCTTCTAGCTCTTCCGGGGGTATCCCGAGGCGTTCCCAGGCCAGCCGAGAGACATAGTCCCTCCAGTGTGTCCTGGGTCTTCCCCAGGGCCTCCCCCCAGTTGGACACCTTACCAGGGAGGAGTCAAGGAGGCATCCTGATCAGATGCCCGAGCCACCTCATCTGACTTCTCTCGATGCAGAGGAGCAGCGGCTCTACTATGAGCTCCTCCCGAATGACTGAGCTTCTCACCCTATCTTTTAGGGAAAGCCCAAACACCCTGCGGAGGAAAGTAATTTCTTTCGCTTGTATTCGCAATCTCGTTCTTTCGGTCATTACACACAGCTCATGGTCATAGGTGAGGGTAGGAACATAGATCGACTGGTAAATTGAGAGCTTTGCCTTACGGCTCAGCTCCTTTTTCAACATGACAGACCGATGCAGAGCCCACGTCACTGCGGACACTGCACTGATCCGCCTGTCGATCTCCCGCTCCATTCTTTGCTCACTCGTGAACAAGACCCCGAGATACTTGAACTCCTCCACTTGGGGCAGGATCTTGGTCCCAACCCTGAGAGGGCACTCCATCCTTTGCCGGCTGAGAATTATGGTCTTGGATTTGGAGGTGCTGATTCCCATCCCATCCGCTTCACACTCGGCTGCGAACTGATCCAATGAGAGCTGAAGATCATGGCCTGATGAAGCAAACAGGACAACATCATCTGCAAAAAGTAGTGACGTAATCCTGAGCCCACCAAACCGGACCCCCTCAACACCCTGGCTGTGCCTAGAAATTCTGTCCATAAAAGTTATGAATAGAATCGGAGACAAAGGGCAGCCCTGGCAGAATCCAGCTCTCACTGGAAACAGGTTTGACTTACTGCTGGCAACGCGGACAAAGCTCTCACACTGGTTGTACAGGGACCGAACAGCCCTTATCAGGGAGTCTGGTACCCCATACTCCCGGAGCAACCGCCACAGGATTCCCTGAGGGACACGGTCAAACACCTTTTCCAAGTCCACAAAACACATGTAGACGGGTTGGGCAAACTCCCATGCACCCTCCAGGACCCTGCCATAGGTGTGGAGCTGGTCCACTGCTCCGCAACTGGGACGAAAACCACACTGTTCCTCCTGAATCCAAGGTTCAACTGTCTGATGGACCTTCCTCTCTAGGTCCCCCAAATAGACTTTTCCAGGGAGGCTCAGGAGTGTGATCCCTCTGTAGTTGGAACACACCCTCCGGTCCCCCTTCTTAAAGAGGGGGACCACCACCCCGGTCTGCCAATCCAGAGGCACTGCCCCCGATGTCCATGTGATGTTGAAGAGGCGTGTCAACTAAGACAGTCCTACAACATCCAGAGCCTTGAGGACCTCCAAACGTATCTCATACACACCCGGGGCCCTGCCACCAAGGAGTTTTTTGACCACCTTGTTGACCTCAGTCACTGAATACTGAATAATTAAATATTTTTAATGTATAAATAATAACACTACTCTCACACACACCAGATTGACTAAAAGGAAAGAAAACTGCAAAGAAACAAAAACATCAGACTGGGCTTAAGATATTAAGGCAAATTTCTGCTGGTATAAAGGACCTCCAGTCGTGTTTCTTGTCACACTTCTGCTGAATAATTTGTTGGCTAGAAGTCTTCAGTGTTAGTGTGTCACAGAGAAGATGTGCAGCATTGTTCATAATGTCAGTGAGCTTTGTCTTCTCCACTACTACCTCCAGCAGGTCCAGAGTGTATCCCAGACATACAATGACATTAATTATTCCCATGACCATCCCCATAACTTACAAATTAATTGTTCAACAGGAACACAGGAATATGAAAAGAAATGTTTAAATTTTGTACAAATATTAGAAACGTTTCTTCACACAGACCCATAGACACCTGGAAATAATTACCAAGTAGTACATTGGAGACTATAGAGACCTTCAACTTTTGACTTGAGACTGTTTTAGACAATCTGAATGAATAGAATTGGTGGGCTGAATGACCTGCTCCTATCATAATTGTTCTGACGTTCAATTAAATGAAATTCAAGTTGCTTATCCACCTCCATCTTCACTGGAGAATCTTTTCCTTCACGGGCACTTGTCTTATTCACTACCACAGTTCTTGATTGGCAATGGTAAGGGGCCAGCATATCTGGAGGATCCTTTTCAGACAAGTGTTAAGAAAGGTCTGGATTTTCTTAGTGGTGGTAATAATAGTCCTTCATATTTCTGCTCCACAGAGCTTGATTGACTTAACATCGGTATTACAGAGCCTAAATATAATTGCGATTGACTTGTCCCTGGTGCCCCAAAGGTTCTTTAATTGAAGGTAAGAGGTAGTACTTGCTTTGCCAGTTCCAAGTCTGATTTCAATATCTGGCTCCATTGCTTGTCAATTAGAGATAGCCAGTTGGAGACAGAGGATGGTTAGGGAGCCAGAATGGATGTTGCCTTAATGGGCAATTTAGCTGGGACATTGGCAGGGGGTACTCTTCTTTTTTTCAAAAGATGCCCAGGGATCTTTGTAATCACAAAGAGAGAGGGCCCTGGTTTTAAGTCTCAGCACCATTTTTTCACCACAGTGTCACCATCACAATGCTGGGGCATCGGGATTCTCACGCACACACACCACAGGGTAAGCGCCCCCTTTTGGCTTCTCCAACAGCTTTTCCAGCAGCAACCCGACCTCATCCTAGATGGTCTCCCATGTAAGTACTTACTGGCCGGGTCCAAGCATGGTTAGCTTTTAGTGCATGACTGTTCTCAAGTGCATCTGGTGTGGCTGCTTGTTGTTTTGTTCTTTTCAAGTCAATTACACAACCAGATGAAGTCACAGCTTTCCCCTTCCTCTGTTGTCAGCTCTGTTTTAATGCCCATGATACTCATAAGTTTCAGGTTCTTGAAAATGAATGATTTTTGGCATAGCCATTTTGAATATCTGCATGAGGTTCTAAATGTGCGACTTATTAATTATTTTTTTTTTATTGTGCCGTGTTTTACATGGAAAAAAACTTGCATGCAATGCATACATTTATCAGAGAGCCTGAAAGCACCTCCACACCAGGCTCCCAATGTGGCAAGACCTTTTCTGACGCTGAGTCACATGCTTGTACAACGGAGGTATGAAATGCTAAAAACTGTCAAACCATATTCTAAGTCTGGTGATTATAATATTTATTTACTATAGGGAGATATGTTTGTAATTTTTAATTATATTTTGGCTGCATAATATGGCTGGTTAAGGTTTATGACTTATCTTACTTTCTATAAACTAACACTGAATTTCCATTTCATCATTTTAAAAATGGATAATTCTTCCTCGATTTAACTTTTTTTTTGTTCCTTATTTTTCCTTATACAATTTCTTGTATTAGGAATGTGTTAGTTTTCACATAACCCTTGGGATGAGGACACACGGTCAGCCACTGTACAGCACCCCTGGAGCAATTGCCGGTTAAGGTCCTTGCTCAAGGGCCCAGCAGAGTAGGATCTCTTTTAGCAGTAACGGGGATTCGAACCGGCAACCTTCTGGATAACTTTCTCACCTAATAACAATAAAAGATGGAACTGGGTACCTTCAGATGATGTGGATGAAGCTGTGAAAATCCGAGTTGGCTCCATGGTCCTAAGCAGTTTGAACTTGTTAATCGATTATCGTATACCGAGATGAGCCGGGAAAATGAAGACATAGACAGTCAGCAAGAGGTTTCTGCAAGTGCTCCAGTGCTTTTATTCAGACCAAATAGTGTCTAAATTAATAAACAATTAAAATCCAGTTTAACTTGAGGAGAATAAAAACAACAATTCTAAAATTCAGAGAAAACGGAGAGAAAAACATATCGGCATTGAGTTTTTCCTCAGCTAGCGAAGTGTGTCCTTCACTCTGCATCTACAGCTCACCCCATCGGGCCTTCTAATAGGCAGAGACATTGACAGTTATGACCACCTTACCTGACTCCTGCACCACTGGTCTTAATTGGCATCCTCTGGGACACTTATAGACAGACCCCCGTCATCCAATACACCAGTGTGGGTCTACCTGGATCCCTGGGAGGTTCGTTGCATGGTCTTGCCTCTACACTGTTCAACGGGGACACCCTTCAGTGTGTCATTCACTTTACTCTGTTCGAGGTGGACCTGGTAGCTCTATCTCCTCTTTCATGCTCTCATGCTGCTACTGCCTGGTTTCTTCCCAACCGTCTGCCTATACTGCTATCCCCCAGACTGTCTTTTTTTGGTCTCAACCAATTGTCCCTCCTCATTTTGCCATGCAGACTCCCTTTATAGCAATGACTGGGTGCAATTGCTGTCCTCCACCTGCTCCATAGTGTGAATAAAGCACTTGACAAACCTCCCACAACCTTTGGTACCCTCACCTGCCTGGAGCCTGAACCCTCTGGGACTCCCGTTTATTCAACGCCCATCATGCCATGGATGTCACTCATCACAAATGCCAGTACAGACCCAAAAGGAGTAGTTAAACACTGAAGCAGCCCAAACATGTGAGAAGAGTAAGTATTAATGGCATATACACCGTGGATGTTTACTGAGGTAAAGAAACATGAAAGGATTCCTCTTTATTATTCTGTAGAATTCATTAATTAACTTTATTAATCCCATAGGAAAATTCAGATGCATATAGCAGCAGAAACATAAAAAAACAAGGATACAGACTCGTAGGATAGATAATACAGCCAGTCAACCAATTAATTAATCAATCAAGCATTAAATAAAAATAAATAAAGAAATGTGTACAGCAATCCCTCCTCGATCGCGAGGGTTGCGTTCCAGAACCCCCCGCGATAGATGAAAATCCACGAAGTAGAAACCATATGTTTGTATGGTTATTTTTATATATTTTAAGCCCTTATAAACTCTCCCACACTGTTAACATTATTAGAGCCCTCTAGACATGAAATAACACCCTTTAGTCAAAAGTTTAAACTGTGTTCCATGACAAGACAGAGATGGCAGTTCTTTCTCACAATTAAAAGAATGCAAACATATCTTCTCTTCAAAGGAGTGCGCGGGTCAGGAGCAGAGAATGTCAGAGAGAGAGAGAGAGAGCGCTCACTAAGAAAAGCAAACAATCAAAAAATCAATACGTGCTTTTAAGTATGCCGAAGCACCGCGATAAAGCGCCATTTTTTAGAGGAGCGTCCGTATCCTCTAGGCAAACAGCCTCTGTGCAAACAGCCCCTCTGCTCACACCCTGCTCACACAAACTGAGGAAGCATGTACCATAAATTAAAAGACCCATTGTCCGCAGAAATCTGCGAACCAGCGAAAAATTCAATGATATATATTTAGATATGCTTACATTTAAAATCCGCGATGGAGTGAAGCCGCGAAAGTCGAAGTGTGATATAGACAGGGATCACTGTATTGTGTAGATATCTCAAAATCAAGTTAACAAGTACATTAGGAGGAAGCATTGAATTTCCTGATAGCCATATGTAGAAAAGACCTCCAGAGGCAATTCATTAGCCTGTGGCTAAAAATGCTCAAAGAGATCGCCTCCTGGAGGTGATGGAGGAGATTTTTCATGATGACATCCAATATTGCCACCATCCTCTTTTTCCACAATAGCTTCCAGTGTGTCCAGGGTTTGCCCTGTGATGGAGCAGGCTTTCTTGATAAGTTTGCTCAGGCATTGCGTATGTTTTGACTTAAATTGCTTCCCCAGAAACACCACTCTGGCTATTATGGCCTGATAGAACATTTCCAGCAGCTTGCTGCATACATCAAAAGACCTGAGTTTTCTCAGCAGGTTCTGTGTGCTCTGGCCCTTCTTGTACAGCACTACTGTGTTGTCAGACCAGCCCAGTTTGTTGTTAATGTGACCCCCCTCCACCCCAATAGTACTTATAGTTCTGTGCATCTTCCTTGTCTTAACCCTTAATAGTAACTAGTCTCAGAAGCTGAATAAACAGGCCAGAAGTCCACCAACAGCTCTTTTGTCTTACTGATATGCAAGGTCCCCAAAGTCTCCAGCAGAAACTCTGAAGGACAGTGACTTATTGCAGCTAAATAATCCAACAAAGACCACTGAGGCCAGAAGACATACCCGACTAGCCTCTGCACCACCATGGCACCCTGATTCAAAGACAGAGGGACTGAAATACTGCTCATAACACTATAATAAAAATATTGTGAATGAGTCATTCACTATCTAATTTCAACATGTTCAATGTGGTTTTGTAGCTGAGCGAGGTGTTTCTAATGGTCATTTCCTGAAAACAGAGAGAGTGCAACTGAAATGCTTAAGTTCTTATATTTTGCATTGGCAGTGTTCATCTCCATTTAATGACAACTGCAGGATGTGGACCTGTGAGTTTTATCTTTTTATTGGTGAGTACAGCTATTGCTTTAAATATTTTAACTGAAACTTTGGCGTACTGACATCTAGTACTGGTCTTCTGTATTCAGTATTTCGTTATAAAATAAGTTATCAAAGGTAAAAAGAAAAAGAATGATAATATGGTATATATGGGGTATTCTAGCTAACTGGAGTTACAGACTTAGAGTAAAATATAAAAGCTGCAATGGGGCAGAGCCATTTATTGGGCCAGTGGAGAGTCCACAAGAGCAGCTAAAATCTTTAATAAGTGGTAGTGACATCCTAAGACACCAGAATTCTTACAGCTACACGACAACAACAGAAATCTAAGTGATAAAAAAGGTCGAGAGACCAGCCAGATGCTGTTAAAGTTCACTGTGAACAATAGGCAGTAACAGAGAAAATCAAACTCTGGGCAAGTAAGTTTTACTTACACTGTACAGAAACACTATGGAGTGCATTCATTGTTAAATGTATAAGTGATGCCACCATAAAGTGAATATAATAAAATACTACTCTCTCTTCGCTGCCAGTGTTTACATAAAATGTTCATGGTTGGTCTGATTTCTTCTAGTATCACTTAGTTAATGACCTAAAATTACTATTTATTGGTAGGTTAGTTGCTTTATTTTCCATTCTTCAAGGTTAACAAGCAGCCGTGAGAATGAGTGGGCTGTATGATGGTCTGGCACCACAACGTGTGCTTGTTCTTTCTTTGTTTGGAGCGCTTTTGGGATGGCTGCATGACCCTATGAACCAATAATACACAAAACAGACAGCCAAGAATGGACAGAAGTTAATAATAATAATAATAATAATAATAATAATAATAATAATAATACAAAATCATTATTATTTGTTATTATTTGTAATAATACATTTTATTTATATAGAGCCTTTCCCATGCTCAAGGCACGTCACAGAGTTTAAGAAAGAACGGTAGGGTATACAGTATATAGCATTGTACTAAACCAGATAAATAAATAAAGAAGAGTAAGATAGTAAATTCAGAGAAAGAGAGCCTAACAGATAACATAATTGGTGGTCTAACACACACACACAGGTTACATGAGCATCTTGACATGGAGGTAAACTGAGAGAGGGGTAATAAAGTCAGGTAGAGCTAAAAGCCTTCCTGAACAGACGAATTTTGAGTTGTTTTTTAAAAGAATTAATGGAGTCAGCTGACCTGATTAATTTCGGTAGGTCATTCCAGAGTCTGGGCGCCATACAGCTGAAGGCCCTGCTACCACCCATGGAGTGTAGATTAGTGTGGGGCACAACAAGATTACCAAAATCAGAGGACCTTAGTGGGCAAACAGGCACTTAGTGATGGAGAAGGTTACTGATTTAGTTTGGCGCAAGGTCGTTTAAGGCTTTGTAGGTTATTAGTAGAATTTGATATTCAATTCTGTAAGACACATGGAGCCAGTGAAGGCGAAGCAGGATGGGTGTGATGTGCTCGCTGCTGCTGGTTAGACTAAGGACTCTTGCAGCCAAGTTTTGAATAACCTGGAACTGTGATATAAGATTAGAAGGGGCACCTGCCAGTAGGAAATTACAATAATCGATGTGGGATGTAATAAAAGCATGGACAAGTTTCTCAGCTTTAGAAAAGGAGAGGAAGGAACAAACACATGATATGTTACGGAGGTGAAAGTAAGACAGTTTCTTAATGTGATTTATGTGGGCGGAATAAGAAAGGGAGGAATTAAAAATGACACCAAGATTCTTTGCAGTAGAGGCAGGTCTGATGAGATCACCGCCAAGATGGACTGGGAAGGGGCTCATTTTATTAAGTTGCACTTTAGTCCCAATTTGCAGGAGTTCAGTTTTGTTGCAATTTAATTTAAAGACTTCTGCTCTATCCAGGTTTTAATTTCACTGAGGCAAGTTATGAGCTGAGAAAGCTCTGATGAAGTTTCACTTTTAACATTGAAATAGAGTTGAGTATCGTCTGCATAAAAATGATAACCCAGTCCAAAGATATGAATAATATGACCAAGGGGAAGCATATAAATACAGAAGAGAAGAGGGCCGAGGACAGAGCCCTGAGGAACTCCTTGTATGACTGGCACTGTGCTGGAACTGCTGTTGCCAAGACTAACAAACTCTTGCCTA
>JANRMT010062797.1:2110258-2127114 GCA_026402145.1 Polypterus bichir lapradei | reverse complement strand
ACCTTTTTTTGTTAAGTACATAACTCCACATGTGTTCATTCATAGTTATGATGCCTTCAGTCATGAAAATAAAGAAAACACATTGAATGAGGAGGTGTGTCCAAACTTTTGGCCTGTACTGTAGCTCAAAGTGCTTTAAACGTCAAAGAGAAAGTTACAAGAAAAGAAAAAAGATTAGGTAAGAACAGTAATGAATAAGTAACAGAAAATAAATCCATATGATTTTATAAAACATAGATACATAATTAGTAGGGTAGCATCCTTATCTATAATATCATAATAAAAGTCTCTAAAGATGAGTCTGGTGATAAGATCAGATGGCCGGGAGGACAGAAAACAAAATCAAAAAATAACAAACTCCCATTAAGCTGGAGAGAAAAACAAAATCTGCAGGGGTCCAATGGGGGCCAAAAGACCACCACCCCCCACTGGAATACTGCCTAACATAAATGTGCTTAAGTCATTCTTGATAGTTTTTTTTAGGCTTCATCTTAGCAGATTTGACGCAGTGGGTCAAGTGTTGGTATCTGCTTTCCTTCAGAAATCACAAGCAACTGATCAGGCGGTCCTGGCATAGAACAGCATATTACTAGGACAGCATTTTTCCACTTAAGGATCATTGCAACAGTTACACCTTTTATAGGACAGCAAGATCCAGAGAAAGGAATTCATGCTTTTGTTTTTAGTTGGTTAGATTACTATAATGCACTCCTGACTGATTTCAGTTCATTTAGAAGGCAGCAGCAAGAATCTGAGCACATCACACCAGATGTAGCATCGTTACATTGGTTACCCATCAATTGACTTTAACCCTTAAACCGCCACATACTTGGGGTTAATGCACGCCTGAACGCCAAATACTTTATTGCTGCACATTTTAAGTAAACATCACAATTCACCAAGAAAAAGTGAAATTTTAATGGAACACATTTTTTTCATGCAAAGAGCATCACAATTACTGAAACAGTAATCATTTTACACACTGCCAATGACCTGTAAAAACTATTAAAAAAACTACTGGAACAATATGTACAAGGTGCAACTGACGCTATTGATGAAATTCAGTAAATCATTGAGCCAACTGCGCTTGAACTGGCTGCATGTAAACATGTAAGCGGCTGAAAAAATGAGGAGTGAAGGCGAGGGGAAAGAGAGAGGAGAGAAATTGAGAGGAGAAAGGAGGCAATTCACCTGTTCATTTACAAACTCCTCACTGCCGTTTATTGCATCATTCCACTGCTTGCTGTTTCAGCATACAATTCAACATCTCGACTGCCAGAGCCAAGAAACTCTGGGGTTCGGATTCGTACCAGCCATTGCCAGGACTTTTCCTGGTGAGGTCGTTTTGTATAGTCGGGAGGAAGCAAGATTTCACACCAGCCAATATCCAACGTTTGCTGGACTTTATTAGCTTTTGGACTCATTTATCATTTTCATTTCAACTGCCGTTTATCATTTCATTTGTTTGTGTTTGTTCAGTTAGTGTTTAGGGGCAAGGGAGGGTTCTTTGTAAATATTTGTATATTCGTGTCTTACAGTATATAGTAATTAGTCACTGGTGTCATTGGGATAGTGGTGTTTTGTGCACACAAATATATTGTGGCGGATGGCCGGGATCCATGCCCAGCCGGGACGCCCCTTTGTCACTGGATCAGGGAGAGCAGCCATGGGAGCCACGCTACATCCCTCAGAACCTTTGTTGGCAGCCCCCCTGGGTTGCGTTAGGGCCACTTTTGTGGAACACCGGAGCTCATCCTGGTTGGGCTCCGCCGGAGAAGCTGCATAGAGCTGCATGGCTTAACGAGCCCATCTGGGCGGGAGCGCAGCCACACCCGGAAGTGCAGCCGGAAGTATGTCAACGAGCACCGGTAGCACTTCCAGGTGGGCTAGAAGAGGAGCCTGCAGCCACTACTCAGGGAGCCAGAGTTGGGAGGAGAAGAATGAAACTGCCTGGGAGGAGCAGAGGAGGAAGAAGACAAAGAGTGTGATTTGGAGTGATTTTTCTTTGTGTGTTTTGGGGACTGTGTAGGGCCTGTGGGACACGGGGAAATCGTGCCCCACAGCTGAATTAAACATAAATAGTTTGTTTATTTTACCCGTGCCTCTGGTGTCAGTCTGTGTTGGCACCAATAAAGCGCCTTCGCCACAATATATTATTGAATATCCGTCTGTCCTCGTGTATATTTATTCTATCATTTACAATATATACGTGTTTGATATTACATATCTGTTTACTGTTTTCTGGTTATTTCATCATGTTTGGAAAAACAAGACAATCTGTGAGGAGTATGGCTTGTTACTAGATCAAGGAGCCTCAGGTTATCTAAGGAATAGTCTTGGTAGTGCAGTGGTCAGTCTGAGTAAGTGGTCGGCCGTTAGAAAATGACACCTGGTGTTACAAGTTGCATCCTTTTATTCTGGATGGATGGAACAGGCGGAGTTTGAGGTGGAGCTGTACGTCAGGGCAGCAGAAATGCCAGGCTTGTTCCGGTTACTGTTCCACCATTCTAGAGAGGGAAGTGAAGACCCAGAACACACATTTCATCGCTTTATTACCCCCCCGGCTAAACAGTCCTTGTAAAAGACTGACAAGTCCTGCTGGTTCGACAACCTACTGGAATACCTGGTCCTAACAGACAGAAACTAATTATATTGGACACATAAATATAAAACAAGGCCTAGTAAAGGGAAATATCTGTCTTTTTATTGTTGGGTATTATCCCCAGAAATGCAGTAACAATCTGACATCACGGAACACTTCACAGATGTTCATTTCAGAAGGTCAAAACAGAACTGCTTGTAACAGCGAAACAAAGTCTCTGCAGATGGGATATAGTGCTTTGCAAAACAGAAATGTTGATCAAAACTAAAAAAAAACAATTTGTACAGTTATGAACTAATTTTTGTCAGCATCATTTTTGAGTGTAATTCTAGTCCCCATACACATGTCACACTCAGTGACTGAACTTTGCTATCCCAGTAGCTGCAAAATTTTGAAAGGCTTGAAGAAATGCCGCTACAATGTGATACCGCCTACAGAAACAAGACAAGCCATTTAACCAACAGAGACATGGGGTTCAACTCGCATATGGTTAGGTCCGGAAAGGCACAGGTTTATTGTTTTATCTTTATAAACTTGTATTTTTTGAGTTCTCTGCTTGATCTTCCCATCCTTGGCTTTATTTTTGTGAGCAAAGCTGTGCTTTTAGTTAATTTCACCTCCTTGGTGTTTGTCTGACTGTGAATGGCTGTCACTAACACCTCTTCCGCTCTGAATACTTAACAATTAGAGTAATTTTCTGAAAAGTGGTTGAAGAATTTACTTGATGTGAGAGAGTATGATTGGTTCTTGATTTTTTTATTTTTATTTTTATTTTTTTTAGAACTTTTTAAAAGTTCTTATTGAAATTGTATATGACTTGTGAATTTTTTGCAAAAGTGCTGTGTGTCTGTTTGGCCAGTTGTTCAGTTTTTATCTTATGACCAGCCATTGTCTTTGTTTCTGTGTCTTTTGTGCCAGCCTGTAATTTTCATTTCTTGTTCCTTGCAGATAAACCAAATGTGATCCTGACATTGAAAAATGATGAAAAATTGGTGTACATCGGTGACACAGTGACTCTGGAATGCAACATTGAAAGGAAATTTACTGACCTGACATATCACTTTTTCAGAGGAGATGACAGAAACTGGGGGAGTTTAATTAAAGCATCCAAAGAGAACACTTACACCATCAAATCTGTGACTCAGTTTGACAGTGGAGTGTACCGCTGTGATGTCTACAGAGGCAATCCTCCTTATGTCTTACAGTCCAACAATCCTGTCACACTGACTGTCCAAGGTAAGTGTGTGACTACAGGGAGATCAGTAGACAGCAGTGACCACTTGCTGTGTAGCACAGAAAGGACACCACAGGGGATTCTCTCTCTAACTAACCCCTTTAAGGCTTTAGAGGAGAGAAGCTAATTTTGATGACAGCTTGAAAGTTATTTTATCAGTTCATCCAAACTTTGAGAGTAGAGAACCTCTGCAAACTGACACACATCCTACTCTCCCCTGCATTCTGATCTTTAATTTTGTGTTAGCTGAGAGGATCACAGCAGGTCTAGGGAATCTAGTCGGTCACAATCTGAGTTTGTCCCTGATCTCATAAAGATTCTATGTGCATCTATCCATCCATTATACATCCTGCTATATCCTAACTACAGGGTCATGGGGGTCTGCTGGAGGCAATCCCAGCCAGCACAGGGCACAAGGGAGGAACAAATCCCCGGGCAGGGAGCCAGCCCACAGCAGGGACAACACACACAAACCAAGCACACAATCGGGACAATTTTAGGACCGCCAATGCACCTAACCTGCATGTCTTTGGACTGTGGGCGGAAACCCACGCAGACACGGGGAGAACATGCAAACTCCACGCAGGGAGGACCCAGGAAGCGAACCCAGGTCTCCTTACTGCGAGGCAGCTGCACTACCCACTGCACCACCGTGCCGCCCTTTATGTGCATTTATATGGTTTTTTTTTCGCAATTTGTTCCTTTGTTTTGTGGTGGTGTTTGGTCAACATCATTGAAAAATTGCAGTTTCAAAGAAAACATGAAAATCATCCCCCATAGGAGAATTTTACTGTTCAAAGGTTGATATTAGATGGCTTATGAGACTTAAAAGTTTCATTTAAGAATCAATATTGTCACAAATAGTCCTCATAAAATTCCTTAACAGAAATAGCTTTAGACAAAAGGGACACATGAGATACAACTGAGGCAGAAGGAGTCAAATTTGATATATTTTGTGAGCTCTCTTTCTAGTCTTACTTTAATCGCTTTCAAGGCTTCTTATTTTGTACTTATTATTGGAGTAACGCCTTTATCTAAGGCGTCTTACAACTTCTGTGATACAATCGATTACATTTCTTGTGTTTTTCCAATTGGAGCGTAGGCAAATAAAGTGACTTGCTTGTGGTCACACAGGTGTCAGTAGTGGGATTTCAGCCCACAACCTCAGGGAATGAAGTTTAAAGTCTTAACCACTGCATCACACTGCCTGCCTTTTCTTCCAAAATCTAATTGGAGCTCAACAATGTGAATTAAATCAACTAACAGTAGAAGCGAGAACTGCGGTTTTTATAATCAAGTGTTTTATTACCACAAACAACTGTCTATACAAATAATAAAAAAAAATAATAATAAAAATACAAAAGGAGAAAAATCTGAGAAACATGAGATAATATAAAGTGTCTCATATTTCTTTCTAATCTGATTGCTGTCTAGGAGAAACCAAAAGATATTAAGGACATCTCTTTTTTGATTTTTCATTCTTACAGACCTAAGAAAAAAAAAAGAATAGGAATATTTAATTTTGATGTATTGCTCTTTTCACTAACAATGTCGTTCATGTTCTGGTACTCTTCTGTAAAATGACCATGTGCTAGATGCCCAGAGATGGAAGGGATTGAGCAGCATCTGTGGTATCAGAGTCGTGGTGGTTATTAGCAAGAATGCCTGAATACTTCCACCGTGATGGAGAAACAGATGAGACCAGAAGGGACAGCCTTTCTAATAATCATGTGTCCTAAATTCATCTACTCTTAGCTGACCACTATAAAATATTGTTTGAGCGCAGGCTTCCCAGGCCATCATGAAATATAATGGACCCAAGCACGGTGCAAATCCACTTTCAACTTTAAGTCCGTAATTTTCTGCTTCACTACGCAGTATCCCTCCATCTTTCTTCTTGTCTGAGTCCACTATGCATTATGCAGCCCATGTTTGAATTGAGACTTTAATTGAGAGTTACATTGCCCATCAAATCTCTTGATAAATTCAATTCAGTTCGATTTATTTGTTTATAACATTCTTCACTGAGTACCGTAACAAAGTGCATAGACAATAATAAAGCAATTTAAATTGGTAAATATATAGAAATCATAACAATTTAATCATATTAATATTATAGTTGAGATATGGCAAGTTGACAACAGAGTGGAAGAAAACAAACACGCCACGCAAAAGCATTTAGCAGTCATAATCACAGTCCTGGTGATCTATGCCAGATGGCTGAACTTCAGAGCATTCTGCAATATTATAAGTTTGTACTGGGTGGAAAATAAGATTAAATCCTGAGGTTAAAGATGTCTCTAGAGCCACTTGCAATGGGTAGGCCTAACTGCTTGACAGTATAGCACTGGCACCAAACCTCTCAGTGTCTCACTTAGATGAACAGTCTGTAGAACTGACATCAAAAAAGCTTAGTTGTAGTGCTGATCTTCATTGTTCCTGTTCGATCCAGAATCATTATTTATGTATTTTGACTCTGCCTGGTGTGGTCAAAAAAATTATTGGGATGCCAGCTCAGTCTTCCCCATTTAATAAACTTTCATGAAACAAAAAAAAAATAAAAATTTCCAAAATGCATGCCTCTACAAAAGCAACAAAAATGCACAACAAACAAACTGGTTCTTTGTCTTTAATGATTTGAGCTCCTTTTGATCCAGTTGTTTCGATCGAGTCATTTTGATCCAGTCATTCCAATACTGACCACCTCCACCCACTGGCAGGGGGTTTTAAAAGCAGAAGGTTAGAAGGGGTGGACAATTGCCTTTACTGGCCATTTTCTCAGCATTGCTGAGGAAAAAGAAGAGGAGTGGGATAGCAAGAGTGCCCCCTCTTGGCCCAGGGTGGCAATTCCTGCTTCAGATGCATTCTGAGAATGATCCATGTAGTTCATTTGATTTCTTGTAATATCTGTACAGACATCTTTATTCACAAATTTTATTGATGGCAATGTAATGCTGAAATTATATTATGTCTAATTTATGTCAAAAATAAAAATCCACTACTGACTGTGATTGGCCCATAGTTGCACACTGAAGCAATGTAATTTGGTAAGCACCTTCATATTCTCAACACAAAGCATTTGAAGCTTTTCATGTTTCAATATTAACATGTTTACTGGAGGTGGGAACCAATATTAAAAATTATGTAATAATATTCATGCTTTTGACATAATTTTGTGCAACTAATTTGCATTTCTTAAACACAAGTGCACTGAACTCTCGAACTCAGAGCTGTCCAGCAATTGATATGTTGCGTGACAGACGCTGCTTTAGTAAACAGTAACAGCTTTAGATCCAATGGCACTGTACAGTTGCAAGGAAAAAGTAGGTGAACAAGAACTTGTCTAGGGATGGCTCATGAACACGTAATGCCACCTTCATGTAAGTCACCAGCAAGTACAGGACCAAAAGTAGCACTGAGTAAAATAAAAATGATGTCAAGTGAGACCGGCAATCCGCTAAGTAAAGTACATCTGTTTACACTTGCATTAACATTCATCATGAACTGTTGGGGTAGCTAAAATCACTTTAGTACACGAGAAATTCGCCATGCTAGTGTTTACATCTGGCAGTTCCATGCTGAGGAGGTGCGAAGGAATTTAAGGTGGCCCAGGATCACAACTTTATTCGTAGGCTTCAGGGATTCTAGTGTTAAAGAAACAACTGAGCACACTTACACCATGGAGTCTGTGAGTCAATCTAAAAGTGTGATGTCTACAGAGATACTTCTCCTCGACTCTCTGGACCAAGCAATCGTGTTCAACTGACTGTTCATGGTGAGTATGTGACTACAGGTGGGTCCATCTATGTCCAGCATAGATGGCACAGCAAAGGGGCTCCTTCTGCAGTTGGTTGCTTTAATTAAACCATTCTGACTTTAAGACCAGATATCGATATCTACACATCACCAATGTAAAATGGAGCACATCCTAATCTTTTCTTGTTTTTGTTCAAAAAGTTTTGATATTTAGAGATGCAGTGTGACTTTTTGTGTAACATTTGCATTTGATTTTGAAACTCCTTCCTTTTTGTGGTCTCATTAGGTCAACAGCGGTAGACAAATCGATTTAGCACCTCTGTGAGAGTTGGAGAGAACATTAATATCTTGCTGGCAAATAAGTAGAAAGCAGTCATGTTAATTTACATCTTTGCTTTCTAACAGTGTCTGTAATGTCCAGTTAGTCTCTTCTGTAGTTCAATTACCCCGTGTAGACACAAAGACACGGCAAAGATGACATGTTTAAGCAGCAGAGTGACCACAGCAGTCGTGTTGGGAACAGACATGTGCAGCTGAACCTCACATCACCACAAATCCTTGATGGTGAAAGATCACACAGGACTGCAAACATCAGTTTATCTAACAATGGTGTGTTCTCTTTCACTGCCCAATTAGAGATGAACAGTAGAAAATATTATTTGAGTGGCTTCAGCTCTAGCATTCATGGAAAGAATTTGACCTAAAGTAAGAGTTCAACTTAAGCCCCCTGTTTTCAGTTGTATGCTCCACCATGAATGAACCTACCATGAACAGTAGTTAAGATAAAAAGTTATTTGGAGGAGACCAGGTCTATCTGCATTGTCAGGTTGATGGATGTCCTTTTTGGTGGACATGTCAGCTGTACAACAGTAGAAACAGAAATCCCTACGAAACAAAAATGGGGAGCACCTTCACCATCAGTTCTGTGACTTTCTCACACAGTGGGTTCTGCTAGTATCGAGCTAGAATAGAAGAGTTTTACTCAAATGCTAGCGATCCGCTTTAGTTAGACATGTCAGGTGAGGGAATTACTGTATATCTGGCCTTCATTGAGGCCTCTTAATCGCTTAAAGCACAAATACGTACACAAATACTAAAGCAGGTCACAAAAATTGATTCTCCTAGAAACTTCCTTTGGGACTTTCATTCTACTTCAATGTCCAGATATTCTTATTACATTAACTACAGAATGTTGATATTTTAGCTGGTCGTCAGCAAACATTCAAATAGCTTTGTAAGTAAGTAAGTAAATAAGTGAACTTTATTGTCATCCATAATTCGGCTGCTCATATAATTACTAAAACACCCTACTCTGATCACATCACACCCGTTATTCAGCAGCTTCATTGGCTGCCAATAAAGTTCAGGGTCCACTACAAAATTTTAGTCCTTACATATAAGGCCATTCATAATCTTGCCCCCATATATCTCTCTGAGCTCCTACAAGTCACTAAACCCTCTCACATGCTCAGATCCTCTTCTTCCATCAACTTAAATAATCCACCAGCACGTCTTGTCACGATGGGATACTGAGCATTAGGCAGATCGGCACCTTCCCTATGGAACTCATTACCTGCTTACCTTAGGAACTTGACTACCCTTCACCAATTCCAGGCTAATCTCAAAACTCATCTGTTCAAAATTGCTTATTCACTGTAACTGTTATTGGTGTTTTATCTGATGTTTTATTTGGGTTTTAAATTTTCTAGTCATTGAATGTTTTTATTTTTTTATCCTGATTGTACAGTGACCTTGAGGTTTTTGAAAGGCGGTCCAAATAAAATGTATTATTATTATTATTATTATACCATATAACAGTACAACAATGGATGCAAGCTGAATGAAATTGCGTTTCTCCAGGCTCAATGTGCAGACATAAAAGACAAATGCACGCGAGACAACATACAGACATTACAAACATTTCACTTCTTACACAGAAAGTAGGTAAGACAGCGTAAGACAGCACAAGGCAGCACAGTACAAACAATAAAAACAAAAGATATATATAAATGTAATTCAGTCAGTGGGTGAAATATAATATGAAAGAAAATATTGCACATCGTTTCACAGTGATTGTGATATTGCACTATATGGATACAATATTTACATAATATATACAATATAGACAATGTAATATTGTACAATATTACAATACAATATAATGTAAACTTAAGACCTATTTGTGGTAATAAAGTGCACAGTAAGTAAGAGAGCAAAAGGACAAAGGTTATTTAACAGAGTTTAGTATTCTGATGGCCTGGGTGAAGAAGCTCCTGTTAAATCTGGTCGTTCTGCAGTGCACACTACGGTAACGTTTTCCAGGGGGCAGAAGTTCAAACAGCCCATGTGCCAGGTGTGTGGGATCTTTTATGATCTTAATGGATCTGCTCTGGCAGCGTGAGTAGTGTAATTCTTGAACAGATGGGAGTGAGGACCCGATGATTTTTTCTGCTGTCCTTACCACTCTTTCAAATATCTTCAGTTAAGTGACAATGCAGCTACCATACCAAACTGAGATGCTGCTGGTCAATATACTTTCTATAGTGCCTCTGTAGAAAGTTGTGAGGACAGGAGAGAGAGGGTTATGGGTTTGGTTATGAAACCTGAACTCCCACAGCACCATTAACTCCAGTCATCTCAAATCTGACACACCAACAATTTTATTATATAACCGCTTCAGTAACACTTTATAACAACTTTCATTAATAAAGCAATAGCAAGCATTATGTAATGTTTAACAGATTATAAGTTTATGTTCATTCAAATATTTATAAATCTCATTAAATGATAATTCATACATTAGCTAATGTATTATGTATTATATAATGGAGCATTGGGCAGGCTATTTCAAGCCAATACACATAAGGATAAAATGCACCCATTTCTTTGTTCTAATTGTCTATTGATCATTTTTAAATTAACATATTCTGTACATTTTTTGATAAATTATTTTGCCTGTTTTCATCAGAGTAATAGTATTTCATAGACTAGTAAAATTTGATCCAACATTGGTTGACAAATAATACTTATTAGTAATTGATAATAATCATTTTGTGTTTTCTATTTATGTATGCACATGTGCCAGCATAAATGTTAAATATCTTTAGGAAAAATAAAACATTAAAGGATTTTTTTAATTGCTTTTGCTGTTCCTTGCAATTTTGATAAATTGAAAAAAAAAATTAAGATTAAGGAAAAGCTGTAAAATACCATTGCTAAAAATAATCACTTGTTGATACCACAGTAGTGCAATGTTTTATAATAAAACTGTTATTAAGGCAATAAACATGATGTTTTGATACAAACTGAGTTGATTCTGCCATTAATTTCTGTTACAAGAATAAAACTAAACTGTTCAACAAACTACTCCTTACATCCCATTGCTTTCTTCAGCAGGGCCCAAACCTGTGGCCTCATGTATAATGCTGTGTGTAGAATTTACACTAAAACATTGCACACGGACAAAATCAGAAATGTGCATATGCACACAAAAATCCAGATGCATAAATCTGTGCGTACACCAACTTCCACATTCTTCCTCTACATAAATCCCAGTCAGTGTGAAAAGCAACGCATGTGTACGCGCCTGCCGCCCCACCTCAACTACTACCAGAATTACGCCTCTTTGAATATGCAAATCAACATAAATAGCCCTTAAGCTCAGCATTCTGTGAAAAGGCAATGGCAAAAGCACGGGGGAAAATAGAAGAATTTCAGTGAATACCAAGCGGAGGCAAGGAAAAACGTACTATTTGTTGGTTTAAACAGTGGTATAAACAACTAAAGGAAGTTAATCGAGTTACATAGAGAGTCAGACAAACTCGAAAGTTCAGAAAGTTGCCCAGTTTCCGAAATAAAAAAGAAGTGGTCAGATATCAAAGCTGTCGTGAAAAGGCAAGTTGTAGCCCACCGTCTGAGTGTCATATGGAAGCTCATTAGAGTATACAGAAAAAAAAATAGGTACACAATGGAAAAAAACGCTTGAAATGTCAACTTTAATCTTGAAATTTCCACTTTAATCACATTTTTTTATTTTGTCATTAAAGTAGAACATCATAAGCTTCATCTTAAAATCATTTAATTTACTAGTTTCTCAAATCCCAGCGTAAGTAAAGTAGCACGTTAAATGCTTTGTATTCTATGTATTAAACAAGGGGCACAGTGGTGCAGTGGTAGCAACAAGCTGGCACTCCGTTCAGAGATTGTTCCTGCCTCCCACAAGATGCTTGCTGCGCCGTGCACAACCCTCGATGAAATCATTTATTACAGCAGTATTGTCTCTTTCAGACTTATTAAACCCCAATTCCTGTCCTTCCTTTTCTTTCTTCAAGTAACCAATTCTCCAGATTCTTCAAAACGTTTAAGGAACATTGAAATATCTTCGTATTACATGCTTAATTACTCCATCCATCCATTCAGGCTCATGCTAGTCCCAACAAGCATACAGCGCGAGGTAGGAACAATCCCTGAATGGGGTGCCAGCTCATCACTACCGCTGCGCCACCATGTCCACACGTTTAATTATTAACAGTATACATTATTTAAATGAAGTTAAAAATGTATCTGTATAATGTAATATACATACTTTACTGCATTTCATCTTAAAAATGATATCAAGAGCTCCAAGAATATAGCACTTGTAAATCTAAATCGACTTAGAAGCCAGTTGTCATCATATGTAAATATGCGATCTCTTCGGCAGAACTGAATTGAATTCCTTTATTGTTATTATGTGGTACGATGAGACTGAATATGCAAATCCTCCATAAAATAATTTTCCTAAAATGATAAAATAACAGTAATAATAATAATAATAATAATACAAAAAAAAACAATCAAAAATACACAATATGATAGCATAGGTGGCTCAGGTTGTGCAATAGTACAACTGTAGTATAAGTTTACAGTCAGGTACTTACTGTATATACTTGAGTATAAGCCGACCCGAATATAAGCCGAGGTACCTAATTTTACCTACAAAAACTGGAAAAACTTATTGACTCGAGTATAGGCCTAGGGTGGGAAATGCAGCAGCTACTGGTAAGTTTCAATAATCAAAATAAATACCAATAAAATTACCGTACATTAATTGAGGCATCAGTAGGTTAACTATTTTTGAGTATTTATTTCAAAGAAAAACAGTAAACTAGCTCTGGAAGTGGAGAAGAAGGTCAACAAAAACAATATGGCATCTCTCTCTCTCACTCTTTCTCGTGTGTGTGTGTGTGTGTGTGTGTGTGTGTGTGTGTGTGTGTGTGTCTCTCTCTCGCGTGTGTGTGTGTGTGTGTGTGTGTGTGTCTCTCTCTCACGCGTGTGTCTCTCTTTCTCACGCGCACACACGTATGTGTGTGTATCTCTCGTGCTCTCTCTCTCTCGCTCGCTGCACAGGGAATGCACAGGGAGAGACTGAACACGTGTGGAAATCATCGGTGCGCACAAACCGAAAGGGAAACTGGCTTGTTCGTATACCGGGGGGCAGTGGGACCTGACTCGAATATAAGCCGAGGGTGACGTTTTTCAGCACATTTTGGGTGCTGAAAAACTCAGCTTATATTCGAGTATATATGGTATTATCTTACTTGTAAGTACAAGCAGTTCTACCGGGAACACTTGATGGACCGATTGAGTACATTTAGAGCTCTGGGGATGACACTTTCTGAACTGCAAGATCCGTACAGGAAAGGCTCTGAAGTGTTTGTCATATGGGAGAGGTTCAAATACAATTTGTGCATGGCTGAGGCAATGTGTGCTAGAAGCTTTCCCCCGAAATTTCTCTCCGCTCTTGACAAAATCTGCTGTAGATCTTCCCAATCAGCTGCTGTAAAGCTATGGTTCCACACTCAGATACAGTAGGTTAAAATACTATGAGTGATGCACTGAGAGTAAAAACGCTAAAGCAGCTATGGTATTTGGAATAGTTTGGCCATTCTGTGCACCATTATATGGTTACAGGTTGATTACAATCAGATGCCTTTAAAATAAAAAACGATATGTGGTTAATTTCAGTGTATTTGATAAAGCTGCATCAGGGATGTGAATCTAAAAAATAAATTGAAACCACACAGGAACAGTAGCACTGCCTTGATGCTGGGTTCTGCAAGTTTACAAAACTGAGCCGAAAACTTGCGTACACTGGAATGAGAATGTGCGTGGTTTTACAAAAAGTTTAGATTTTATACGTCGTGATGTGAGCGTGGAAACGGGCGTATACAACATTTTTGTGCATATGCACAATTAATACATGAGGTCTCTGGTCATGTTTAAGCCCAGTGCTCATTAATGTATTAATTATCTGTTTACTCACCTTTATAATGCATGAATGGTTGCAACTTTAGATTGGGTACTGGAAAAACATTTACAACTAATGAATAAATGGTTTAAAAGCAAGTGTGAAAGCCTGCATAAGTTCTTGCAGTGTTACAAACAGGCCAAAACATGAAATAGCCAGACTTACAACTCATGAACAACACACTTGCGTATGATTAATAAAACATATGTAACTAATATTTAAAGACATTTGTCACTGCTCAGCTAGATATTAATGAATGCAATACCAACATGAGTAATGTGCTATCAAATTGTAAAAAATGCATTACTAGCCATTTGTTAAATAATTTGTAAATGTTTAAAAGTGTATTACCTAATGAATGAATTATCATTTAATGACATTTATAACTATTTGGATGGACATGAATTTATGATCTGTTAAACATTACATAATGCTTGTTAATACTTTATTAATGCAAGTTATTAAGTGTTACCACTGCTTCTTCTTTCTCTGCTCTACAAACATCGATTCTGCTAAATTTATTTTAAACAATTACTGTTTGTTTCTTCATCTTTACATTCATCTACATAACAACATTAGGAATTTGACAAACAAGATTAGATCATTGGGTACCGAAACGTGTTTTTTGCATTACAGCAAATGCTGCTGGGAAAATAATAATGCAGTTATTTTTACTTAAGTAAAAAACAGTACTGTGTTAGGTTATTCATTATTTTAAAAGTAATCAGACTACATTATGAACGTTACCTTTAACATGTTACTCTACTGCTCTTGAGACTGTACTGCTGATCTTAACACGGTATGTTCAACTCATCGACATCGACAAATTTAGCAATTTCTGAAATACGGAGACAGATTATTTCTACCACAAGAAGGAACAATGCTATCATTCGAGCATTTGCCTCTGGAAATTTATTTTGTAGATGCTTCTGCCCTTGGCTGCTGAATGCGTGTGTGAAGCAAATACATGCCAAGGCTGACAGTGCAACGGAAATGAGCAGACCACAAAATCTTTAACAGTAACACAGTTAAGGAATTACATGGATTTATAATCGCGTTACTCGTGGAGGACTCTACTTCCGTTAACCTGGTTTCTCAAAGACCAATACCCTCGTTTCTCCAACTGAAATATATGTTTACATGGCATTTTCTGTTTAATAACTGGGTTTTTAAAGTTCATGTAAACACACCGAGTGTTACAAATCTCTTCTACACACTCACTCTTCTTATGCTTTCTTCACAGTTCATTCTTTGATTTTGACTGCATCACCTGGAGGTTTTTTGACAGAGAGAAACTCCCTCAGCCTGACTTGCACATGGAAGGGAAATGAAAGCTTGAATTCTAACCCCAACTTCACGTTTTGGAGAGATGGGATGATTGTGAGGAATAGCAGTAGCTTTTTAGTGTTTCAGATCAAGCACATTGATAAACACCATGCTGGATGCTACACGTGTACTACAGAGCTACCAGGAGGAGTGACAGAACACAGCAACAGACTTGAGGTCAAAGTGCAAGGTGGGGACAAACATTCTGTCATGGAATAATATTGTTATATTTAATCCAATGCAGGTTCAAAAGAGGTCAGACCCTATAACAGTAGTAGACATAGGCTAGGATTATGAAATTAGAATAAATATTTTTCTTCTCAAAATTCTATCAAGGTAACATGAAAAGAAAAGTATTTAAGATGAGTCCAAACTATAACTTCTTAACTAGCCTCACTGAAACCAGATATATAATATAAACATCTGGAGACAACCATGATTGAATTTTGCTTAAAAACAGGTGGGAACAATTAGATGGTTCACTGAGTGTCACATTTCTAAACCAATCCAACAACACTGAAGACAGCGCTCAAAGAACAGGCGGTGATTTTGAACTGCAAAGAGCTGTTGTGTGCTTGTTAACTTGTTCCGACAGACAGCAAGCTTCTGTTTCCGATGAATCGTCTAAAGTCAAAAAGTCTCCCAAAAAACCCTATTCCACATACAAATGTGTGTCATTTGTGCAGAAAGTAAACTGCACAATTCAAAAATAAACATAACCTCTTGCAAGGGAAAACCTTTCTGTAGATCATTCTTTGGCATTCAACGGCATCTATAGACGGTTGGTTAAAGTAAAGGATATTTTGTTGCAATGGTGTCAGAGTCAATGTAAGCCGAAAGAAATTCACAGCCATATTCATGAAAAATGAACTGCAAACACTCCAAGATATGAAGTTTCAAACCTGTTAAAAAGACTGCCATTTAGAGAGCTGATAACACAGAACCACAGGAGATGGAGATTTAAGTACTAAAAACATCCAAATCACTAAACCTTGTAACAATTTGTCCCGCCACACTGACACAAGACGATCGCTACCACTAACCTGTCTTAAGTGGCGGCAGATGATAAAAGGATAGGCCAATATCACACCCCAAAAAATCCCCCGTATACCCCTTATTCTAAAAGGTTCAGTCATCCCTGATGCTGGTGCATTTATAGTCCTCAAAATAAAAAAACTAATGGCCAATCTGTATGATCACATGAGGAATACAGTACAGGCCAAAAGTTTGGCCACACCTCCTCATTCAATGTGTTTTCTTTATTTTCATGACTATTTACAGCACTCCATCACTCTCCTTCTTGGTCAAATAGCCCTTACACAGCCTGGAGGTGTGTTTGGGGTCATTGTCCTGTTGAAAAATAAATGATCGTCCAACTAACCTGACTTCTGCACAACACAACTGCTGGTCCCAACCCCATTGATAAAGCAAGAAATTCCACTAAATAACCCTGATAAGGCACACCTGTGAAGTGAAAACCATTTCAGGTGACTACCTGTTGAAGCTCATCGAGAGAATGCCAAGAGTGTGCAAAGCAGTAATCAGAGCAAAGGGTGGCTATTTTGAAGAAACTGGAATATAAAACATGTTTTCAGTTATTTCACCTTTTTTTGTTAAGTACATAACTCCACATGTGTTCATTCATAGTT
>JANRMT010062797.1:2083658-2100044 GCA_026402145.1 Polypterus bichir lapradei | reverse complement strand
GCAGTTCAGAGAGAGACCCCTTTCCAGGTAGGTTGGGCGTGCAGTGGTTGTCAAAAGAAGGGAGTCAATATAATACAATACACAGAACAGAACAAATCCTTAATACAGCATAAAAATAAAAATTTTAGAAGTACGGAGCAGAATTTAACAGTATATGATATCACATAATAAGATTTGAATATGTTTAGATTCCTGCAGATCTCATCCATCAAGCTGCCTCCCCCATTTGGCCATTCCACGGCTAAAACAGTGCTGGGCCAGCCAATCCGATGAAAGGACCCCTCTTTCCCATGATTCCTGTGATCCTCCATCAGGGATGACTTTACCATAGGCAGGCAAACAACTTGGCAGGTGGGCCGTGGCACCAATTGCCACATTTGAGTACCGAGAACAGAAACAGAATAGGTGAGGGTTAGTATTCAGTTATAACTATCATGTTACTTATGTTTTAGTGCTAATGACTAACAACAGGGATGCAGTCTGTACAGTTAATCAGCAGCTCTAGTCAGGATATGCTAAACTGAAGTAGTGAGTCTTCAGCCGGGATTTAAAGGCTGAGACCGAAGGGGCATCTCTTATAGTAGCAGGCAGACCATTCCACAGTTTAGGGGCCCTGTAACTAAAAGCTCGACCTCCCACTGTTATTTTATTAATCCTTGGAATCATAAGCAGACCGGTATCTTGAGATCTTAATGTGCGCTCAGGTTTGTAAGTCGTGATAAGTTCAGACAAGTAAGTCGGACCTTGGCCATTTAATGCTTTATATGTTAAAAGGAGGATTTTGAAATCTGCCCTAAACTTAACCGGGAGCCAGTGTAAGGATTTAAGAACTGGAGTTATGTGTTCATATTTTCTTGTTCTTGTAATAATTCTTGCAGCCGCATTTTGGATTAACTGGAGGCTGTATAAAGAACAGTTTGAACAGCCAGTGAAAATCGCATTGCAGTAGTCAATCCTACTAGAGATAAATGCATGAATTAATTTCTCAGAATCCTGTTTATTTAGAAAGCGCCTTAATTTCCTAACATTTTTAAGATGGAAGAAACATGTTTTGGACAACTTTGTAATATGTGCTTTAAATGACATGCTAGAATCAAAGATAACTGCTAAATTGCGGGCTGATTCGGAAAAATTAATTGGGATTCCAACTGAGTTAAATGATGACAAAATAGTGCTGTGATCAGCGTCATTCCCTCCAACAATTAACAGAGACAAGCCATATGTCGGCAAAAGAATGATGGGAATGGAAGTCCTGGGAAAGGGAAAGTGAGGAAGAGCAGAGGCAGAGGTGGATAAATGAAGTTAAAGAAGATGTGAAGAGGACTGAACTATTTGGAGAAGATTGATCAGGCATATCGACCCCACATAGAGATGGGAAAAGATGAGGAGCAAGATAAGAGAAGAAGAATGTGTTACATATTTGATCTTATCTAGACTATCCTGTGTCTAACTTTCTGATTCATGCTTTTATTTTTTTTTCACATTTTTACTGTAAAGCTCTTTTTATCTGATCTTCGTAAGCATTTATTACATGAACTTCAGATGTTTCAAAATGTAGCTAGTCGCTTGCTAACACCCACAACCAGAAAAGAGTGTCAATGGAGTACTGTGTCATTTTAATATAAAGAGATTCAATTACAAATCTTAATGTTTTGTATTTAAAGGTTTATGTGGAAATTCACCAGCCTAATTACAAATATGATTAGTCCTCATTAACCAGTGCAAAACCGTTACATTGATAATACAAATAGTATCATACAGTCAACTGATCAGTGGGCATTACACAGTTGTCACTTGTCAAGTGCAGTAAAGTTCATCCTCAACAGCCTGCACTTAGGCCCAGACATTCTCAACAGAAAGGCCAGACATTACCTTAACATTTTTCTTAAACAAGAAAACAGGAGTACAGATGTGAACAAGTTTACCACAAAAGGCTGGAAGTGTTTCTTCAACCTAAAAATTGTAGATATTTGGTACAAATTAGATTTGGAGGTGTATACAACAGCCTGGAAATAGATAAAAACAAATATTATATGCCAGGTTCTACTGAAGAACAAGTAAACTAGTGAATGCATTTAGTATGCCAAATGACCTGCAACTCATTTTATAGATGAGTTTATGTGATTTGTTCTTAGTTTCTCTGTCAGAGTGTCTGTCTCAAGTGCAGTACCTCCAGGTCATCATTTTGCCGCCAAGTTATTGAGAATGTCCTTTAAGCCGATGTCATATTAAGTGACTTATTGTCATAGAGTCGCTGCCGCACTTCAAATAACCCAAATGAAAATGTCAGCCCATGTCACATTTACTGACAGAATGCTGATCTTTCAGCACAGTCGTGCTTGCCCCTTTAATAATGTGCTGTAATGGTTTTCAAAGGGTTAATAGCCGCAGCACGTTTGGCAGCAATCTCTGCCCTTTATTTCTCTTTTCCATTCTGTTATGGCATGTGAAATACAACACATCAAACAGACAAGCTTCTCTTCTATTTGTGCAGTCCACGACTCCCATGCTGCCTGGTGGCGCTGGCGCTGGCACTGTTTGAATGGTTAATAGCTGTGGTGCACTGGGCCCCAGTTTCAGACCTTTTTTCCCATTCATCATTAGTGCATAAAACAATAGATATCAGACAGACAATCTTTTCTTGCATTTGTGTCAAATGCATGTTCCTTATTCCTCGTCGCTACATTCTATGCAATGTACTGCTAGCCGAACACTCATTGATTCCCAACTCTTACAAGCAAAGAGCCCGCTCCTCTGACCAAGAAAAAAAAAAATCAAAACTGTTAGATTTCACCCTAGCCAGTCAAAGACTAGTTGGTTTCCGTCATTGGGTATGTCACATTAGATTGACCGATTTCACTGGAACGTGCTGCTGGCTGCCTCTGACTGATTAAGTTTATGTAGAAGAAAGCTAAGACTGAAAATCACTTGAACAGTCACATAATGTTACATGGCCTTTAAAGAGCTGAGAACTTTGTTAAGCTGTTTGAGTTCCCACATTTCTGATTTTGAAATAATTTGTCCTGAGTGACTGTTGGTGATGACATCTGTGACAATGTATGATTGATAGTGACTCTCCTTGATGCAAATGTTTTACTGTACAGTGTACAATTGAGTAGTCATTTTTCTAGACTCCTTTCATTAAATCAAATTCACACTGTCTCTTCTGTCTTTTATTTCAGCAGATTGCTCAACAGAGAATAGCATAAGGCTGGTATTATCAAGTCTGGTGCTAATTGTACTGCTGATCCTTGTAAGTAATTGCTTCTGGATAAGGGTGACCTCGTTTTTTAAATCCCATGAAGAGATCTAACCCACCGAGCAGCAAGAGCCACAAAGTGACCTGGAACTGTGAATCAAACTAAGAGGACATTACTGGAGACGACAACACATCAGAGAGACTGACTATAATTTGGACAGATTAGACCCACCTTAACTTTTTCCATTTTATTTCTACAATTGTATTAGATTGCAGGCTTCAAAAAAGAAATTATTAAGATTACTTTCAATTTTTATTTAGCATACATTACCAACATTGGAAGGTTCATGTGTTGTCCAACACACCAAGCACATTAGGTTAAGGAAAAATTACTTTACACAGCCCCATCCCTTTACTGACAGTTCATATCCATTAGCAGGGTGCTGCATCTTTTAAAAGACATGGAACCTACAAATTATAGACATTGACTTATTGTGGTAGACATCACAGTTTGTGGCTGTCTTCCAAAACAGCAGCCTTAAGTGGGTTTTAACCAGCACAGATGTCATGATCCGCCATCTAAATGCACTTCCAGGCAAAGGCAGACTCTTGACAAAAATGGCCAGGGTGGCCTTTTACAACACAAGGAATAACAGACGGTTTATAGTCCATTAATCAACTTCTGAGTTCAACATGGGTCCAAAAATAGATATACAGTATTAAGACAAAAAAAAAAATTGGTGGATTGAGGAGGGCAAAGATGACTTTATTGATTACAGCATTTGGCCAGTGGATGTGGATTCTTTATACCTGTATAGTGCCTCGCTGGGACTGCTTTTTATCATTAGCCAAAACAGACTTTGTTTTTCTTCTTTTTTGCAAATCCATTTTGTATTTGAAGTGGGCTACTGTTGTTTTTGCTTGTTATAGTATTTATTGATCTCCGATCTTCAGGTTTGACTGGTCTTGAAACACAGAGGAACTATATGAGAAAGGGCAGATCAGGCTCTTCTTCTTTAGGAGACAATGTTCCTTTAATGCAGAAAGTGACATCCTTCACATCTGCTACAGCTCTGAGATGGCCATTGCTGGTACAGTAACATCACTTCAAGAGAGGCCCACCAAACAAATTAATTAGCCTTAAGCTAAGTTAAAAGTGCAGACTCAGTTATAGGATGCACTCTGAGGTAGTGGCAAAGGAGGGAAATTGAAACAAAACAATGAATGTCACTATGAACAATGCTGCAGATTATTTCTGTGACACAGCAACACTGAGGACATTCAGTCAATGACACAATCAGCGGACGTGTGTCAAGACACTAACTAACAGCAATATGTCTGTACAGTATAGTGGCTGCCAAGTCAGACATTTTCTTTCTTTTCAGTCATTCTGGTGCGTATTCAGACCATTGTATGTGTGTGTATATTTATTTATCTTTTTATGACTTAAAGAGCTTCTGTAAAAAGTCAAATTTCCCCCTAGGGACAAATGAAGTTCTATCTATCTATCTATCTATCTATCTATCTATCTATCTATCTATCTATATGTCTGTCTGTCTGTCATGATGAAGTGGGGTCCATGGATAGATCAATGCTGGGCAATGCACCGTGGTAAGGTAATGCCTATTAATTACTGCAAGGTCACTTTAGCAACAAAATAATCACAGCAACAATAAAAACAAATCACAACACAAATGATGATTTTAAACTTAGTTTGTATGAAATCTTTCAGATCTTGTGGAATCCACCAGTAACACTCTTAAAATGAAAAGTGCCAAAGTCGCTCTTCAAAGCAGTGCTGTAGGGGACACATTTTGGTCCCTGATAGATCCATTGAAATGAAGGTTCCAGAAAGAACCTTTTATTTATTTAGAGCTGCAGCAGACACTATAAATGGCCATGAAAAAAAAAACTGTACCAGATTTGTGAAATACCAATGGGTTCCTGAGCATTCCTGCTACCCTCAATAACTCATCCTAAGTTCAGGTTTAATTAATCTGTTGGTACCCTGCTAAGTAGACTACTATACATTAAAGGTTTCTGTTTTTTCCAGCCTTTTGAAAGCCCAAATAAACAATTTAATATGCAACAAATTCTTCTGGTATGAAATGCTTTTTCGACAAGTTAAGGTTCTATGAGGAACCACCCAACCTATTAAAGTGCCATTAAAGACCCAGTATTGTTAAGAGTGAAGGCAGTAAGAAGACTGTCACTCTCTCACCCTCATTCTCTCCTCCAGTGTTAGCTTAGGTGCTCACAGTGCTCCAGCTGGTACCTTCTCCAGGTGCTATGGGGTACATGGCTACATTTCAAAAGTCCCATGGTCCAGCAGATCAGTGATTGTGGTGCACCACTGGGCCTGGGGTTCAGTGGTAGGGGATTCAAAATGGCAGGGGTATGTAACAATTTTTAGAATTTTAAGATAATATTGTTTTGGTACAAAAAAGAAAATCACTATTTAAAAAAGGAGTTTAATTGCTTTTTACAGGAAATCTCTGGAAACAACTTTTTCAGAATTTTTGGCATAGTGCAAAAATACTTTTCTCACAGACTAAGCATAGGAATAAACACAATAACTAAGAAAATAAAATATAAATCAAATAATTCAATGTAATGTAGCACTGTATATGAAAGAAAAATATTGAGTGGTAGCCCTTTCATAGTCCACCCGGAAGTGCTCCGGCTGCACTTCTGGGTGTGGCAAACACACTGGCCATACGGGCTCAGGAGTTCCAGCTGCAGCACCCCCTGGCTGCACCTGTGGGACCCAATAGGGCTGCACCCAAATCCAATTCCCATGGAGCCCTGCGGGAAACCGAGGCACTGCTCAAACCCAGGGGGAGGTATTGCACAATCCATGGCTGCTCCCCCCGAATATATTGCAAAGGGGCATTCTGACCTGGGCATGGACCCTGGTCATCTGCCACAATATTTTTTATATATATTAACAGTATATATATATATATATATATATATATATATACTGTTAGAACAATTACCTAGTTATTTAACACTAGAATTACCAGAGCCTACAAAAAAACTCATAGATCCATCCCATCTTAAAATACTTCGCACCTCTCTGTCAGCGTCTTTTGTCCTTTAAATGTGTTGATAAGCAGCAAACAGCAAGCAGCCTGCTATCACATCCCCCACCCCGCACAGTTTTCTCAGCTCAAGTCTGTTTACCTGCGTGTCAGTTGCTTAGAGTTGTATAGAGTGAGAAGTCAAGCAAAATTACACCTTTTATAAATACTATATCATTATTTGGAACACTTGCATTTCATGTGTGCTCCGTGTCTACAACGATCTATGCACAGTAAGCACATCGTTAAAACAGAAACGTTTTTCATGTTTTAGTAATAATTGACAAAATGTAGACATGAAGTGTATAATGTGTGAAGCCTGAATTCCAAATATCAAATAAACACTTTCACAAAAAGTACAAGTATAACAGCATTAATTCCACTGACGGAGAGGTCTGAAGCGTTTTAAGGTGGGACGGAACTACGAGTTTTTTCGTAGGCTCTGGTAATTCTAGTGTTAAGTCATGTTAAATGTTTGCCTATATATTAGTCCATAGACTATAGGAGGTTCTTATAACCTCCACAAGCTGAATTGAATTAGTACATTCTAACTATTTCATGTCTCTCTGATTATAGATTAGTCTCATTTAGTGACCTGCCTTGCCGTGTGTAAGGTGTGGAGGGCACACAGTTTTAAACCGTGCCTTAACATGTGCCTAATAGTATGAAATGCAATGTGCCCTATTGAACGTACAGTGCTGTACGTTTAGAGCGTACTGAAAACTAAAATAAAGCATCTTTATGTATAGAAACAACTAAAGTCTGACAAGAAAAGCTAAGTTTAGAGAAGAGACGTTTTTTCCAATTTTGTTTTTGCCTTTTATTCTACATGTGTAACTACCTTTTTTCTTTATTCAGGTGGGGATTGCTTGCTTTGAAATTTCACTAAATCTTTTAAAATGAACCTCTGGAATGAAATATGAGGATTCACGTCAAACAGTGTTAATGTATGAGTCTTCTGTAGTTTTCTTTCAGTTTTGTATTTGTATAATTAATTCTTATTCAGACAAATTATTTTCATTGACATGTTTGCTTGGAGAGAGGCTTTAAGAGTGATTTGTCATTTGCCCAATGCTAGGGCATATGTATTATTCTGGGATTTCATGGTTTTGTTTGATTCTATACTCTTTTGTTAATCATATGCCAACAGATACTCAAATCAACAAAATTAAGTCATCTTTAACTTGCTCACATCAGTAACTTTTAAGGGATCTGTACAGTCACATCTCAATTAAAGTTATGGAGCCTTTTACCGTTTATAAAAAGTCAGTAAAAAATGATCCCGGGTAAAAGTAGTACTATGCGAATCGACATGTCAGTAACATGCTGTCATTTGAGCGATTCAGACAAGACTAAAATTACAGGGGTCCTCTGGTAATAATTAGTTTACCTCACCACACCCTCACTTTACACCCCATTGGTATAAAACTCATTCAGTCCAAACAGGGCTTTGGATTCCTAGTTAGTGTTTTGTTACTGTAGGTCTGGTAACAATCTTGGCCTACTGTTTTGTTCATGTTTTATCTCCTGATCCCTTTCATTAAAACTTTATCTGCCTTTCTCTGGCATTGGCAGAACAACTGAAAGGAAGTTTTGGCTTATGAGCAACATAATTTAAAGATGACTTCATTCTGCTGGGCTTAAATAGGGTATAAGTCAGGAAAATCATGAACAATTACAAATTACAAAAACCAGAAAAGCTAGAGAATCACATTAAATTTTTGTCGTCTTCTTAGATTGTATCCGTAAACTTGGACGATAAAGCGTCTGATGCTGACCTTCATACTGTCACTTATGTGATGCGACATGATGTGCACCTCTGATCATCCTATCATAGCAAAGTAGTAGCAACTCGTAAAAAAATAACCACATCCATCAAAATCCAAGATGGATAGTGGGGAAGATGTGAAGATATCTTTATTTCCTGAAAAAAATGCCAAATTAACAAATACATGCAAACTCACATTCAACATCTTCTAAAAGCATTACAAAAAAAAAAACTTTTATCTCTAAATCAAAGCGAAAGGCACAATTAGAAACAAAAAACATTCATAACATCAATAACTTATGTGCAGTAAGTACAATTATTTTTAAATATCACACTCTTCTGAGTGAATACAGTCTAAACGCGTTGGTTTTATTGGTTATCACAGTTGGATTGCTGGCAGGTCATGTGACTTGCCCCAAATCCAGTTCGTTTGGACCAGTGTTGTCAAACTCTGGTGAGATTTCCAGGAAAGTCGGATTCGATTAGGTAGATGTGAACATGGCAATCGTACTTTGGTGCACACTACAGTACCAAGACAACCCCAGAGCAGTTCACATGAGGCCTGAATGTGCTCCAGCATGGGACCAATTTAATGACATGAAATGCTGCGCATTTTTAAGATGAAATGCAGCAATATATGTTTATTACATTATACAGATAAAATGTTAACATCATTTAAATAATCTATATTGTTATTAATTAAACATGTGAGGACATGGTGTCACAGCGCTAGCTAGTTCAGGGATTGTTCCTACCTTGCGTTGTATTCTTGCTGGGACTGGCTCAACACTGGAAGGATAGATGGATAGAATAATTAAACACGTACTACGAAGATATTTCAATGTTCCTTAAAAGATTTGAAGAATCTGCGTTCTACACTTACAGATGGCTTAACATCTATTACAGTGCTGATTAATGTGGCGATTGGATACTTGGGGAAAGAAAAGGAAGGACAGGAATTTGGGGTTAGTACGTTTGAAAGAGACAATACTGCTGCAATAAATGATTTCATCGAAGGTCGCGCAGCAAGCATCTTGCGTCAGGCAGTCTCTGGACAGGGTGCCAGCTCGTCACTATCACTGCACCACCGTGTTCCCATGTTTAATAACATGCTTTAACTCCTATCATCATGAAAATGATATCAAGCATATACAGTATCTTAGTATTTTAATTATTCAGAGAGCAGTAATATCACAAATGTAATGGATTCTGTGTCCTGTCGGAGGAAGAGAAAGCCTGTTTAAGAAGCACGTAGTGATTCACACACATAGAGCACATAGAAGAACAAATACAAAACAAAGCATTTAACGTGCTACTTTAGTTACAATGATTTAAAGATGAAGTTTATGATGTTCTACTTTAATGACAAAATAAACTACATGATTTAAGTGGAAATTTTGAGATTAAAGTTGACATATTTGGAGCTTTTTTCCCACTGTGTCCCTATTTTTTTTCTTTTCTCTGTAGCCTAATAAGCTTTCAAATGACACTCAGACAGTGGGCTACGACTCATCTTTTCACGGCGGGTTTGATAGCCGACAATTTCTTTTTTATTTCGGGCTCTGTGCAGCTTTGTGAACTTGAGCTTTTGTGTTTCTACGACACTCTGTCATTCGATCAACTTCTTTTTGTTGTTTATATCACTGTTTAAACCAACAAATAGTATGTTTTTCATTGCCTGCACTTGGTATTTGCTGAAATTCTTCTATTTTCCCCGTGCTTTTGCCATTGTCTTTTCACAGAGCGCTGAGCTTAGGGGCTATTTATATAGATTTGAATATTCAAAGAGGCGTAATTCTGGGAGGAGACAGGGTGGAACGGCAGGCACGTGTGTTACATTTCACGCTGACCAGGATTTATGGAGTGGAAGAACGTGGAAGTTGGCGAACGCACAGATATATGAATCTGGATTTTTTTTTGTGTGTACATACATTTACGCTTTTGTCTGTACGCCATGTTTTAGTGTGAATTCTATGCATGCTGTTATGCATGAGGCCCCTGTTCTCAAGTGCATCTGGTGTGGCTGCTAGTTGTTTTGTTCTTTTCAAGTCCATTACACAATGAGGTGAAGTAATAGCTTTCCCCTTCCTCTGTTGTCAGCTCTGTTTTAATGCCCATGATGCTCATAAGTTTCAGGTACTTGAAAATGAATGCATGCATCTTCATGAGGTTCTAAATGTGCGACTTATTAATTATTTTTGTTTATTGTGCCGTGTTTTACATGGAAAAAAGATTGCAAGCAATGCATACATTTATCAGAGAACCTGAAAGCACCTCCACACCAGGTTCCCAATGTAGCAAGATCTTTTCTGACGCTGAGTCACATCCTTGTACAACGGATGTATGTAATGCTAAAAACTGTCAAACCACATTCTAAGTTTGGTGATGATATTTATTTACTACAGGGAGATATGTTTTGTTGCTTTTAATTATATTTTGGCTGCATAATATGGCTGGTTAAGATGACTTATCTTAATTTATAGAAAGTAACACTGAATTTCCATTTCATCATTTTAAAAATGGATAATTCTTCCATTTAACTTTTTTTGTTCCTTATGTTGCCTTATACAATTTCTTGTATTAGGAATTTGTTAGTTTTCGCATAATCCTTGGGATTAGGACACACGGTCAGCAACTGTACAGCACCCCTGGAGCGATTGCAGGTTAATGGCCTTGCTCAAGGGCCCAGCAGAGGAGGATCTCTTTTAGCTGTAACAGGGATTTGAACCGGCAGCCTTCCAGATACCGGTTCAGATAGACTCAGAGCCACCACTCCTCCCTAAACTTTCTCAACCAATAACAATAAAAGATGGAACTGGGTAAGTTCAGATGATGGTGATAAAGCTGTGAAAGTCCGGGTTGGCTACATGGTCCTAAGCAGTTTGAACTTGTTAATCGATAATCATAAACTGAGATGAGCCGGAAAAATGAGAACACACAGAGTCAGCAAGAGGTAGGTGCAAGTGCTCCAGTGCTTTTATTCACAACAAATAGTGTCTACATAAATAAACAATTAAACTCCAGTTAACTTGAGGACGATAAAAACAACAATTCTAAAATTCAGATAAAATCTAGAGAAAAACATATCGGCATTGAGTTTTTCCTCAGCTAGCGAAGCGTGTCCTTCAATCTGCGTCTCTGCAGCTCACCCCAGCGGGTCTTCCAACAGGCAGAGACATTGACAGATATGACCACCTCACCTAATTCATGTAACACCCTTCTCAATTGGCATCCTCTGGGACACTCATAGACAGACCCCCGTCATCCCATACACCAGCTTGGTCCTACCTGGATCCCTGGGAGGTTCATTTCTTTAGCTCCTTAACTTTGCATTTTTCAATGGGGACACCCTTCGGTGTGGCATTCACTTTACTCTGTTCGAGGGGGACCTGGTAGCTCTATCTCCTCTCTCACGCTCTCATGTTGCTGTCGTCTGGTTTTTTCCCGACCGTCTGCCTCTCCAGCGATCCCACAGACTGTCTTTGTTTGGTCTCGACCAATTGCCCCTCCTGATTTTGCCACGCAGGATCCCTTTATAGCAGTGACTGGGTGCAATTGCTGTCCTCCACCTGCTCAGTGGTGTGAATAAAGCACTTGACAGACCCCCTCACCTTTTTTACCCTCACCTGCCTGGAGCCTGCACCCTCTGGGACTCCTGTTGATTTAACGTCCATCATGCCATGAACATCACTCATCACAAATGCCAGTACAGACCCAAAAGGAGTAGTTAAACACTGAAGCAGCCCAAACATGCGAGAAGAGTAAGTAAGTATTAATGGCATATACACCGTGGATGTTTACTGAGGTGAAGAAACATGAAAGGATACCTCTGGTGCAGATGTCTTTATGAGTGAGGTGTCTTATATTGGCTTGTACCCTGTGGTACGCTGTGGTCTCTTCAGATAATGAATGAAGGAAATTTGAAATTGCCCTCCTCACATACTTTAAGAGAAAAAGAACATAAGAAATGGTCATTAAACTATATTGCGTTACTACTGAATCTGTAATTTCCATCCTATCAAGATCACATTTGAGATTTTTATAGAAAATGACTAACTTCAGAACACATTTTTTTCACATAGCAAATGCTTGTATAGCAGGCATATTTGTAAAGACGTGATTGCAAGTGGAAAAATTCCAAACATCCTTTAAAATGGCATGTTCTGCTTTGACCTTCCTCTTCATTTCTTTCCCCTCAATTTACCCACCAGTAATATTTTCAGCAACAACAACAATATTTATTTCTATCGCAGATTTTCATACAAGTGCTTTACAGGAAGAAGAAAGAGGAACAAGACAAAATATAAAAATAAAATCAGGCAATACTAATTAACAGAATAAAAGTAAGGTCCGATGGCCAGGGAGGATAGAAAAAACAAACAAACAAACAAAAAAAAAAACTCCAGATGGCTGGAGAAAAAAACAAAATCTGCAGGGGTTCTAAGGCCACAAGACCACCCAGCCCGCACTGGGCACTCTACCTAACCTAAATGATTACAATCAGTCCTCATGGTTTACAGACTTCACAAAGAAGCACTTGATGATGATGGTCATGTGGACCTCTGGCCTTCAATCCATCAATGTAGGGACATCACAGTGCTTTGATCGGGTGGTGGTGGCACAGATCACAGAAAACTGGAAAAACAACAGCAGGGAAAGTAGGGGTTAGTATGGATTGTGGAGCCATGATAAAAATGATAATTAAATGCATATACAGAATATCAGGATTACACTAAATTGAAGCTATGAGAAAGCCATGTTAAAATAATGAGTTTTAGCAGTTTTTTAAAGTGCCCCATCAGCCTCGCGAATTTCTATCAGTGCATAGGTGCATTTTAGGTGCATAGCAGCAGAAGGCCACCACACCACTTCTTTTAAGTTTAGCTCTTGGAATAATAAGCAGACACTCATTTGAAGACCTAATGTTACAATTTGAAGTGTAAGGTGAAAGGCGTTCAGAAATATATAATGGAACGAGATTATGTAAGGCTTTGTAAACCATAAGCAGTATTTTAAAGTCAATTCTAAATGGCACAGGTAACCAATGCAGTGACATCAGAACTAGAGAGATGTGCTCGTATTTTCTTTTCCTAGTTAAGATTCTAGCAGTTGCATTCTGCACTTGTTCTAATCGATTGATGTCTTTTTTTGGGTGGTCCTGAGAGGAGTGCGTTACAGTAATCTAGCGGACTAAAAACAAAAGCGTGAACTAATTTGTAAGCATCTTGCAAAGTTATAAGAGATCTAACCTTTGTTATATTTCTTAAGTGAAAAAATGCTATCCTAGTAATCTGATTAATATGTGATTTAAAATTTAGGTTAAACTCAGTAGTTACTCCTAAATTCTTTAACTCTTCTTGACTTTTAATCCTAATGGATCAAGTTTATTTCTAATACCTTCATTATATCCATTTTTGCCAATCACTAAAACATCTGTTTTCTACCTTATTTAGTCTGAGAAAATTACTACTCATCCATTCAGAAGCACAAGTAAGACATTATGTCAATGAATGAAGAGAGTCGGGGTCAGCATTTCCTCTTCTCTTAGCGATTGTCCCTTCCAGTTTGTTGCCTTCTTCTCACTGTTTCAAGGATGCTCCTTTCTCCACCAATCCTCTTTAGCACTTTTTCATTAAATAATGTATCCACCCAGCCGATTTTTTTCCATTTCTTCACCATAGTCACAACTGAAATGCTCCCAGTCAATGTATATCCTCTTTACTCACAGTCAATATCTCTCTGCTCTACATAATGCAGCAGTCCAGATTAATGTTTTTATTATGCTTTTCTTTAGTGTTCTATAAATCCTGGTAGTAATTTTCATTTTGCACTAAAGGTAGCCTGGTCCTGGGGCTTTGACGGTCTGGAGGTAATAGCAGAGAGGAGGATGTTGGTTAAGTTGCTGGTTATTAAGCATTGTATTCTGCATGACATCCTGTTCATCCTGTGACATGCCATTAGCACAAGGCTAATTCTTCCAAAATTATCCAGAGGATGCTACAAGAAGCCTTGTTTCAGATGCGGTCATCAGACGAAACAGATTAGATTAGATTAAATTAGAAAAACTTTATTAATCTCATGGGGGCATTCAGATGCATATAGCAGCAGAAACATAAAAAAACAAGGATACAGATGCATAGGATAGATAATATAGCCAGCCAATCAATCAATTAATCAATCGAGCACTAAATAAAAATAAATAAACGAATATTGTGTAGATATTTCAAAATCATCTCAACAAGTACATTAGGAGGAAGCATTGAATTTCCTGATAGCCATGTGCAGAAAAGACCTCATGAGGCAATTCATTAGTCTGTGGCTAAAATGCTCGATGAGATCACCTCCTGGAGGTGATGGAGGAGATTTTTCTTGATGACATCCAATATTGCCACCATCCTCTTTTTCCACAATAGCTTCCAGCGTGTCCAGGGTTTGCCCTGTGATGGAGCAGTCTTTCTTGATAAGTTTGCTCAGGCATTGCGTATGTTTTGACTTAAATTGCTTCCCCAGAAGCACCACTCTGGCTATTATGGCCTGGTAGAACATTTTCAGAAGCTTGCTGCATACATCAAAAGATCTGAGTTTTCTAAGCAGGTCCTGTGTGCTCTGGCCCTTCTTGTACAGCACTGCTGTGTTGTCAGACCAGCCCAGTTTGTTGTTAATGTGACCCCCTCACCCCCAATAGTACTTATTACTGAATTGTAACTGGTCTCAGAAGCTCATAAACAGGCTAGAAGTCCACCACCAGCTCTTTTGTCTTACTGATATGCAAGATCCCCAAATTCTCCAGCAGAATCTCTGAAGGACAGTGACTTACTGCAGCTAAATAATCCAACAAAGACCACTGGGGCCAGAAGACATACCTGACTAGACTCTGCACCACCATGGCACCCTGATTCAAAGACAGAGGGACGGAAATATTGCTCATAACACTATAATATAAATATTGCGCATGAGTCATTCACTGTCTAATTTCAACACGTTCAATGTGGTTTTGTAGCTGAGCGAGGTTTTTCTAATGGTCATTTCCTGAAAACAGAGAGATTGCAACTGATGCTTAAGTTCTTATATT
Source organism: Polypterus bichir lapradei (assembly GCA_026402145.1). Taxonomy (NCBI): domain Eukaryota; kingdom Metazoa; phylum Chordata; class Cladistia; order Polypteriformes; family Polypteridae; genus Polypterus; species Polypterus bichir. Next base: position 2,084,922 of record JANRMT010062797.1, on the reverse strand, counting down.
TTGCATTGGCAGTGTTCATCTCCATTTTATGACAATTGCAGGATGTGGACCTGTGACTTTTATCTTTTTATTGGTGAGTACAGCTATTGCTTTAAATATTTTAACTGAAACTTTGGTGTACTGACATCTAGTACTGGTCTTCTGTATTTAGTATTTCGTTATAAAATAAGAAGGTATCAAAGGCAAAAAGAAAAAGAATGATAATATGGTATATATGGGTTATTCTAGCAAACTGGAGTTACAGACTTGGAGTAAAATCTAAGGGCTGTAATGGGGCTGAGGCCATTCAAAGGGCCAGTGGAGAGTCCACAAGAGCAGCTAAAATGTTTAATAGGAGGTAGTGAAGTCCTAAGACACCAGAATTCTTAGCTACACAACACCCACAGAAATCTAAGTGATAAAAAAAGAACAAGGCCGAGAGACCAGCCAGATGCTGTTAAAGTTCACTGTGAACAATAGGCAGTAACAGAGAAAATCAAATTTTGGGAAAGTAAGTTTTATTTAAACTCTATAGAAACACTATGGAGTGCATTCATTGTTAAATGTATAAGTGATGGCACCATAAAGTCTCATCGCTGCCAGTGTTTACATAAAATGTTCATGGGTGGTCTCATTTCTTCCAGTATCACTTAGTGTTAAGTTAGTTAATGACCCAAAATTACCTTTTATTGGTAGGTTAGTTGCTTTATTTTCCATTCCTCAAAGTTAGGCAGCAGCCATGAGTACGAGTGGGCTGTATGATGGTCTGGCACCACACCGTGTGGTTGTTCTTTCTTTGTATGGAGCGCTTTTATGATAGCAGTATCTCCCTATGAACCAATAATACACAAAATGGACAACCAAGAATGGTAAGAAGTTAGCACAAAGAAAGCAAAGCTGAACAATGTACACCTCTCTTGTGTGCACTGAAGTTGTTATACAGATGTGGAAAACTTTGTTAGCTCACCTCCTTGAAAAAAGAAGAACCCGCAACTGTCTCTGAACTTACTTGAAAATGACAAAAGTAATTGCCGCCCGTCATTGTTTATTCCACAACAAAAATCAGACTTTGCTTTCCAGTTTTGATTCAACAGAATATTTCAAATAATAACACAAATGAAAACAGCATGTACAGAAATGATGGGATCTTAAAGCTAATATTTTGCTGCACAATCTTTAGAGGCAATCACTGAAAACAAACGATTCCTGGAGCTCTAATGAATGACCAAGTAGTGCGGTTCAGAGTTGGAGTTTATGGTCTTTCAACACTGTGAGGTGGATGGGA
>JANRMT010062797.1:2067201-2083558 GCA_026402145.1 Polypterus bichir lapradei | reverse complement strand
GCAGTTCAGAGAGAGACCCCTTTCCAGGTAGGTTGGGCGTGCAGTGGGTGTCAAAAGAAGGGAGTCAATATAATACAATACACAGAACAGAACAAATCCTTAATACAGCATAAAAATAAAAATTTTAGAAGTACGGAGCAGAATTTAACAGTATATGATATCACATAATAAGATTTGAATATGTTTAGATTCCTGCAGACCTCACCCATCAAGCTGCCTCCCCCATTTGGCCATTCCACGGCTAAAACAGTGCTGGGCCAGCCAATCCGATGAAAGGACCCCTCTTTCCCATGATTCCTGCGATCATCCATCAGGGATGACTTTACCATAGGCAGGCAAACAACTTGGCAGGTGGGCCGTGGCACCAATTGCCACATTTGAGTACCGAGAACAGAAACAGAATAGGTGAGGGTTAGTATTCAGTTATAACTATCATGTTACTTATGTTTTAGTGCTAATGACTAACAACAGGGATGCAGTCTGTACAGTTAATCAGCAGCTCTAGTCAGGATATGCTAAACTGAAGTAGTGAGTCTTCAGCCGGGATTTAAAGGCTGAGACCGAAGGGGCATCTCTTATAGTAGCAGGCAGACCATTCCACAGTTTAGGGGCCCTGTAACTAAAAGCTCGACCTCCCACTGTTATTTTATTAATCCTTGGAATCATAAGCAGACCGGTATCTTGAGATCTTAATGTGCGCTCAGGTTTGTAAGTCGTGATAAGTTCAGACAAGTAAGTCGGACCTTGGCCATTTAATGCTTTATATGTTAAAAGGAGGATTTTGAAATCTGCCCTAAACTTAACCGGGAGCCAGTGTAAGGATTTAAGAACTGGAGTTATGTGTTCATATTTTCTTGTTCTTGTAATAATTCTTGCAGCCGCATTTTGGATTAACTGGAGGCTGTATAAAGAACAGTTTGAACAGCCAGTGAAAATCGCATTGCAGTAGTCAATCCTACTAGAGATAAATGCATGAATTAATTTCTCAGAATCCTGTTTATTTAGAAAGCGCCTTAATTTCCTAACATTTTTAAGATGGAAGAAACATGTTTTGGACAACTTTGTAATATGTGCTTTAAATGACATGCTAGAATCAAAGATAACTGCTAAATTGCGGGCTGATTCGGAAAAATTAATTGGGATTCCAACTGAGTTAAATGATGACAAAATAGTGCTGTGATCAGCGTCATTCCCTCCAACAATTAACAGAGACAAGCCATATGTCGGCAAAAGAATGATGGGAATGGAAGTCCTGGGAAAGGGAAAGTGAGGAAGAGCAGAGGCAGAGGTGGATAAATGAAGTTAAAGAAGATGTGAAGAGGACTGAACTATTTGGAGAAGATTGATCAGGCATATCGACCCCACATAGAGATGGGAAAAGATAAGGAGCAAGATAAGAGAAGAAGAATGTGTTACATATTTGATCTTATCTAGACTATCCTGTGTCTAACTTTCTGATTCATGCTTTTATTTTTTTTTCACATTTTTACTGTAAAGCTCTTTTTATCTGATCTTCGTAAGCATTTATTACATGAACTTCAGATGTTTCAAAATGTAGCTAGTCGCTTGCTAACACCCACAACCAGAAAAGAGTGTCAATGGAGTACTGTGTCATTTTAATATAAAGAGATTCAATTACAAATCTTAATGTTTTGTATTTAAAGGTTTATGTGGAAATTCACCAGCCTAATTACAAATATGATTAGTCCTCATTAACCAGTGCAAAACCGTTACATTGATAATACAAATAGTATCATACAGTCAACTGATCAGTGGGCATTACACAGTTGTCACTTGTCAAGTGCAGTAAAGTTCATCCTCAACAGCCTGCACTTAGGCCCAGACATTCTCAACAGAAAGGCCAGACATTACCTTAACATTTTTCTTAAACAAGAAAACAGGAGTACAGATGTGAACAAGTTTACCACAAAAGGCTGGAAGTGTTTCTTCAACCTAAAAATTGTAGATATTTGGTACAAATTAGATTTGGAGGTGTATACAACAGCCTGGAAATAGATAAAAACAAATATTATATGCCAGGTTCTACTGAAGAACAAGTAAACTAGTGAATGCATTTAGTATGCCAAATGACCTGCAACTCATTTTATAGATGAGTTTATGTGATTTGTTCTTAGTTTCTCTGTCAGAGTGTCTGTCTCAAGTGCAGTACCTCCAGGTCATCATTTTGCCGCCAAGTTATTGAGAATGTCCTTTAAGCCGATGTCATATTAAGTGACTTATTGTCATAGAGTCGCTGCCGCACTTCAAATAACCCAAATGAAAATGTCAGCCCATGTCACATTTACTGACAGAATGCTGATCTTTCAGCACAGTCGTGCTTGCCCCTTTAATAATGTGCTGTAATGGTTTTCAAAGGGTTAATAGCCGCAGCACGTTTGGCAGCAATCTCTGCCCTTTATTTCTCTTTTCCATTCTGTTATGGCATGTGAAATACAACACATCAAACAGACAAGCTTCTCTTCTATTTGTGCAGTCCACGACTCCCATGCTGCCTGGTGGCGCTGGCGCTGGCACTGTTTGAATGGTTAATAGCTGTGGTGCACTGGGCCCCAGTTTCAGACCTTTTTTTCCCATTCATCATTAGTGCATAAAACAATAGATATCAGACAGACTATCTTTTCTTGCATTTGTGTCAAATGCATGTTCCTTATTCCTCGTCGCTACATTCTATGCAATGTACTGCTAGCCGAACACTCATTGATTCCCAACTCTTACAAGCAAAGAGCCCGCTCCTCTGACCAAGAAAAAAAAAAATCAAAACTGTTAGATTTCACCCTAGCCAGTCAAAGACTAGTTGGTTTCCGTCATTGGGTATGTCACATTAGATTGACCGGTTTCACAGGAACGTGCTGCTGGCTGCCTCTGACTGATTAAGTTTATGTAGAAGAAAGCTAAGACTGAAAATCACTTGAACAGTCACATAATGTTACATGGCCTTTAAAGAGCTGAGAACTTTGTTAAGCTGTTTGAGTTCCCACATTTCTGATTTTGAAATAATTTGTCCTGAGTGACTGTTGGTGATGACATCTGTGACAATGTATGATTGATAGTGACTCTCCTTGATGCAAATGTTTTACTGTACAGTGTACAATTGAGCAGTCATTTTTCTAGACTCCTTTCATTAAATCAAATTCACACTGTCTCTTCTGTCTTTTATTTCAGCGGATTGCTCAACAGAGAATAGCATAAGGCTGGTATTATCAAGTCTGGTGCTAATTGTACTGCTGATCCTTGTAAGTAATTGCTTCTGGATAAGGGTGACCTCGTTTTTTAAATCCCATGAAGAGATCTAACCCACCGAGCAGCAAGAGCCACAAAGTGACCTGGAACTGTGAATCAAACTAAGAGGACATTACTGGAGACGACAACACATCAGAGAGACTGACTGTAATTTGGACAGATTAGACCCACCTTAACTTTTTCCATTTTATTTCTACAATTGTATTAGATTGCAGGCTTCAAAAAAGAAATTATTAAGATTACTTTCAATTTTTATTTAGCATACATTACCAACATTGGAAGGTTCATGTGTTGTCCAACACACCAAGTACATTAGGTTAAGGAAAAATTACTTTACACAGCCCCATCCCTTTACTGACAGTTCATATCCATTAGCAGGGTGCTGCATCTTTTAAAAGACATGGAACCTACAAATTATAGACATTGACTTATTGTGGTAGACATCACAGTTTGTGGCTGTCTTCCAAAACAGCAGCCTTAAGTGGGTTTTAACCAACACAGATGTCATGATCCGCCATCTAAATGCACTTCCAGGCAAAGGCAGACTCTTGACAAAAATGGCCAGGGTGGCCTTTTACAACACAAGGAGTAACAGACGGTTTATAGTCCATTAATCAACTTCTGAGTTCAACATGGGTCCAAAAATAGATATACAGTATTAGGAAAAAAATAAAAATTGGTGGATTTAGGAGGGCAAAGATGACTTTATTGATTACAGCATTTGGCCAGTGGATGTGGATTCTTTACACCTGTATAGTGCCTCGCTGGGACTGCTTTTTATCATTAGCCAAAACAGACTTTGTTTTTCTTCTTTTTTGCAAATCCATTTTGTATTTGAAGTGGGTTACTGTTGTTTTTGCTTGTTATAGTATTTATTGATCTCCGATCTTTAGGTTTGACTGGTCTTGAAACACAGAGGAACTATATGAGAAAGGGCAGATCAGGCTCTTCTTCTTTAGGAGACAATGTTCCTTTAATGCAGAAAGTGACATCCTTCACATTTGCTACAGCTCCGAGATGGCCATTGCTGGTACAGTAACATCACTTCAAGAGAGGCCCACCAAACAAATTAATTAGCCTTAAGCTAAGTTAAAAGTGCAGACTCAGTTATAGGATGCACTCTGAGGTAGTGGCAAAGGAGGGAAATTGAAACAAAACAATGAATGCCACTATGAACAATGCTGCAGATTATTTCTGTGACACAGCAACACTGAGGACATTCAGTCAATGACACAATCAGCGGACGTGTGTCAAGACACTAACTAACAGCAATATGTCTGTACAGTATAGTGGCTGCCAAGTCAGACATTTTCTTTCTTTTCAGTCATTCTGGTGCGTATTCAGACCATTGTATGTGTGTGTATATTTATTTATCTTTTTATGACTTAAAGAGCTTCTGTAAAAAGTCAAATTTCCCCCTAGGGACAAATGAAGTTCTATCTATCTATCTATCTATCTATCTATCTATCTATCTATCTATATGTCTGTCTGTCTGTCATGATGAAGTGGGGTCCATGGATAGATCAATGCTGGGCAATGCACCGTGGTAAGGTAATGCCTATTAATTACTGCAAGGTCACTTTAGCAACAAAATAATCACAGCAACAATAAAAACAAATCACAACACAAATGATGATTTTAAACTTAGTTTGTATGAAATCTTTCAGATCTTGTGGAATCCACCGGTAACACTCTTAAAATGAAAAGTGCCAAAGTCGCTCTTCAAAGCAGTGCTGTAGGGGACACATTTTGGTCCCTGATAGATCCATCGAAATGAAGGTTCCAGAAAGAACCTTTTATTTATTTAGAGCTGCAGCAGACACTATAAATGGCCATGAAAAAAACTGTACCAGATTTGTGAAATACCAATGGGTTCCTGAGCATTCCTGCTACCCTCAATAACTCATCCTAAGTTCAGGTTTAATTAATCTGTTGGTACCCTGCTAAGTAGACTACTATACATTAAAGGTTTCTGTTTTTTCCAGCCTTTTGAAAGCCCAAATAAACAATTTAATATGCAACAAATTCTTCTGGTATGAAATGCTTTTTCGACAAGTTAAGGTTCTATGAGGAACCACCCAACCTATTAAAGTGCCAATAAAGACCCAGTATTGTTAAGAGTGAAGGCAGTAAGAAGGCTGTCACTCTCTCACCCTCATTCTCTCCTCCAGTGTTAGCTTAGGTGCTCACAGTGCTCCAGCTGGTACCTTCTCCAGGTGCTATGGGGTATATGGCTACATTTCAAAAGTCCCATGGTCCAGCAGATCAGCGATTGTGGTGCACCACTGGGCCTGGGGTTCAGTGGTAGGGGATTCAAAATGGCATGGGTATGTAACAATTTTTAGAATTTTAAGATAATATTGTTTTGGTACAAAAAAGAAAATCACTATTTAAAAAAGGAGTTTAATCGCTTTTTACAGGAAATCTCTGGAAACAACTTTTTCAGAATTTTTGGCATAGTGCAAAAATACTTTTCTCACAGACTAAGCATAGGAATAAACACAATAACTAAGAAAATAAAATATAAATCAAATAATTCAATGTAATGTAGCACTGTATATGAAAGAAAAATATTGAGTGGTAGCCCTTTCATAGTCCACCCGGAAGTGCTCCGGCTGCACTTCTGGGTGTGGGAAACACACTGCCCATACGGGCTCAGGAGTTCCAGCTGCAGCACCCCCTGGCTGCACCTGTGGGACCCAATAGGGCTGCACCCAAATCCAATTCCCATGGAGCCCTGCGTGAAACCGAGGCACTGCTCAAACCCAGGGGGAGGTATTGCACAATCCATGGCTACTCCCCCTGAATATATGGACCCTGGTCATCTGCCACAATATTTTTTATATATATTAACAGTATATATATATATATATATATATATATATACTGTTAGAACAATTACCTAGTTATTTAACACTAGAATTACCAGAGCCTACAAAAAAACTCATAGATCCATCCCATCTTAAAATACTTCGCACCTCTCTGTCAGCGTCTTTTGTCCTTTAAATGTGTTGATAAGCAGCAAACAGCAAGCAGCCTGCTATCACATCCCCCACCCCGCACAGTTTTCTCAGCTCAAGTCTGTTTACCTGCGTGTCAGTTGCTTAGAGTTGTATAGAGTGAGAAGTCAAGCAAAATTACACCTTTTATAAATACTATATCATTATTTGGAACACTTGCATTTCATGTGTGCTCCGTGTCTACAACGATCTATGCACAGTAAGCACATCGTTAAAACAGAAACGTTTTTCATGTTTTAGTAATAATTGACAAAATGTAGACATGAAGTGTATAATGTGTGAAGCCTGAATTCCAAATATCAAATAAACACTTTCACAAAAAGTACAAGTATAACAGCATTAATTCCACTGACGGAGAGGTCTGAAGCGTTTTAAGGTGGGACGGAACTACGAGTTTTTTCGTAGGCTCTGGTAATTCTAGTGTTAAGTCATGTTAAATGTTTGCCTATATATTAGTCCATAGACTATAGGAGGTTCTTATAACCTCCACAAGCTGAATTGAATTAGTACATTCTAACTATTTCATGTCTCTCTGATTATAGATTAGTCTCATTTAGTGACCTGCCTTGCCGTGTGTAAGGTGTGGAGGGCACACAGTTTTAAACCGTGCCTTAACATGTGCCTAATAGTATGAAATGCAATGTGCCCTATTGAACGTACAGTGCTGTACGTTTAGAGCGTACTGAAAACTAAAATAAAGCATCTTTATGTATAGAAACAACTAAAGTCTGACAAGAAAAGCTAAGTTTAGAGAAGAGACGTTTTTTCCAATTTTGTTTTTGCCTTTTATTCTACATGTGTAACTACCTTTTTTCTTTATTCATGTGGGGATTGCTTGCTTTGAAATTTCACTAAATCTTTTAAAATGAACCTCTGGAATGAAATATGAGGATTCACGTCAAACAGTGTTAATGTATGAGTCTTCTGTAGTTTTCTTTCAGTTTTGTATTTGTATAATTAATTCTTATTCAGACAAATTATTTTCATTGACATGTTTGCTTGGAGAGAGGCTTTAAGAGTGATTTGTCATTTGCCCAATGCTAGGGCAGATGTATTATTCTGGGATTTCATGGTTTTGTTTGATTCTATACTCTTTTGTTAATCATATGCCAACAGATACTCAAATCAACAAAATTAAGTCATCTTTAACTTGCTCACATCAGTAACTTTTAAGGGATCTGTACAGTCACATCTCAATTAAAGTTATGGAGCCTTTTACCGTTTATAAAAAGTCAGTAAAAAATGATCCCGGGTAAAAGTAGTACTATGCGAATCGACATGTCAGTAACATGCTGTCATTTGAGCGATTCAGACAAGACTAAAATTACAGGGGTCCTCTGGTAATAATTAGTTTACCTCACCACACCCTCACTTTACACCCCATTGGTATAAAACTCATTCAGTCCAAACAGGGCTTTGGATTCCTAGTTAGTGTTTTGTTACTGTAGGTCTGGTAACAATCTTGGCCTACTGTTTTGTTCATGTTTTATCTCCTGATCCCTTTCATTAAAACTTTATCTGCCTTTCTCTGGCATTGGCAGAACAACTGAAAGGAAGTTTTGCCTTATGAGCAACATAATTTAAAAATGACTTCATTCTGCTGGGCTTAAATAGGGTATAAGTCAGGAAAATCATGAACAATTACAAATTACAAAAACCAGAAAAGCTAGAGAATCACATTAAATTTTTGTTGTCTTCTTAGATTGTATCCGTAAACTTGGACGATAAAGCGTCTGATGCTGACCTTCATACTGTCACTTATGTGATGCGACATGATGTGCACCTCTGGTCATCCTATCATAGCAAAGTAGTAGCAACTCGTAAAAAAATAACCACATCCATCAAAATCCAAGATGGATAGTGGGGAAGATGTGAAGATATCTTTATTTCCTGAAAACAATGCCAAATTAACAAATACATGCAAACTCACATTCAACATCTTCTAAAAGCATTACAAAAAAAAAAAAACTTTTATCTCTAAATCAAAGCGAAAGGCACAATTAGAAACAAAAAACATTCATAACATCAATAACTTATCATGTGCAGTAAGTACAATTATTTTTAAATATCACACTCTTCTGAGTGAATACAGTCTAAACGCGTTGGTTTTATTGGTTATCACAGTTGGACTGCTGGCAGGTCATGTGACTTGCCCCAAATCCAGTTCGTTTGGACCAGTGTTGTCAAACTCTGGTGAGATTTCCAGGAAAGTCGGATTCGATTAGGTAGATGTGAACATGGCAATCGTACTTTGGTGCACACTACAGTACCAAGACAACCCCAGAGCAGTTCACATGAGGCCTGAATGTGCTCCAGCATGGGACCAATTTAATGACATGAAATGCTGCGCATTTTTAAGATGAAATGCAGCAATATATGTTTATACATTATACAGATAAAATGTTAACATCATTTAAATAATCTATATTGTTATTAATTAAACATGTGAGGACATGGTGTCACAGCGCTAGCTAGTTCAGGAATTGTTCCTACCTTGCGTTGTATTCTTGCTGGGACTGGCTCAACACTGGAAGGATAGATGGATAGAATAATTAAACACGTACTATGAAGATATTTCAATGTTCCTTAAAAGATTTGAAGAATCTGCGTTCTACACTTACAGATGGCTTAACATCTATTACAGTGCTGATTAATGTGGCGATTGGATACTTGGGGAAAGAAAACGAAGGACAGGAATTTGGGGTTAGTACGTTTGAAAGAGACAATACTGCTGCAATAAATGATTTCATCGAAGGTCGCGTAGCAAGCATCTTGCGTCAGGCAGTCTCTGGACAGGGTGCCAGCTCGTCACTATCACTGCACCACCGTGTTCCCATGTTTAATAACATGCTTTAACTCCTATCATCATGAAAATGATATCAAGCATATACAGTATCTTAGTATTTTAATTATTCAGAGAGCAGTAATATCACAAATGTAATGGATTCTGTGTCCTGTCGGAGGAAGAGAAAGCCTGTTTAAGAAGCACGTAGTGATTCACACACATAGAGCACATAGAAGAACAAATACAAAACAAAGCATTTAACGTGCTACTTTAGTTACAATGATTTAAAGATGAAGTTTATGATGTTCTACTTTAATGACAAAATAAACTACATGATTTAAGTGGAAATTTTGAGATTAAAGTTGACATATTTGGAGCTTTTTTCCCACTGTGTCCCTATTTTTTTTCTTTTCTCTGTAGCCTAATAAGCTTTCAAATGACACTCAGACAGTGGGCTACGACTCACCTTTTCACAGCGGGTTTGATAGCCGACAATTTCTTTTTTATTTCGGGCACTGTGCAACTTTGTGAACTTGAGCTTTTGAGTTTCTACGACATTCTATGTCATTCGATCAACTTCTTTTTGTTGTTTATATCACTGTTTAAACCAACAAATAGTATGTTTTTCATTGCCTGCACTTGGTATTTGCTGAAATTCTTCTATTTTCCCCGTGCTTTTGCCATTGTCTTTTCACAGAGCGCTGAGCTTAGGGGCTATTTATATAGATTTGAATATTCAAAGAGGCGTAATTCTGGGAGGAGACAGGGTGGAACGGCAGGCACGTGTGTTACATTTCACGCTGACCAGGATTTATGGAGTGGAAGAACGTGGAAGTTGGCGAACGCACAGATATATGAATCTGGATTTTTTTTTGTGTGTACATACATTTACGCTTTTGTCTGTACGCCATGTTTTAGTGTGAATTCTATGCATGCTGTTATGCATGAGGCCCCTGTTCTCAAGTGCATCTGGTGTGGCTGCTAGTTGTTTTGTTCTTTTCAAGTCCATTACACAATGAGGTGAAGTAATAGCTTTCCCCTTCCTCTGTTGTCAGCTCTGTTTTAATGCCCATGATGCTCATAAGTTTCAGGTACTTGAAAATGAATGCATGCATCTTCATGAGGTTCTAAATGTGCGACTTATTAATTATTTTTGTTTATTGTGCCGTGTTTTACATGGAAAAAAGATTGCAAGCAATGCATACATTTATCAGAGAACCTGAAAGCACCTCCACACCAGGTTCCCAATGTAGCAAGATCTTTTCTGATACTGAGTCACATCCTTGTACAACGGATGTATGTAATGCTAAAAACTGTCAAACCACATTCTAAGTTTGGTGATGATATTTATTTAGTACAGGGAGATATGTTTTGTTGCTTTTAATTATATTTTGGCTGCATAATATGGCTGGTTAAGATGACTTATCTTAATTTATAGAAAGTAACACTGAATTTCCATTTCATCATTTTAAAAATGGATAATTCTTCCATTTAACTTTTTTTGTTCCTTATGTTGCCTTATACAATTTCTTGTATTAGGAATTTGTTAGTTTTCGCATAATCCTTGGGATTAGGACACACGGTCAGCAACTGTACAGCACCCCTGGAGCGATTGCAGGTTAATGGCCTTGCTCAAGGGCCCAGCAGAGGAGGATCTCTTTTAGCTGTAACAGGGATTTGAACCGGCAGCCTTCCAGATACCGGTTCAGATAGACTCAGAGCCACCACTCCTCCCTAAACTTTCTCAACCAATAACAATAAAAGATGGAACTGGGTAAGTTCAGATGATGGTGATAAAGCTGTGAAAGTCCGGGTTGGCTACATGGTCCTAAGCAGTTTGAACTTGTTAATCGATAATCATAAACTGAGATGAGCCGGAAAAATGAGAACACACAGAGTCAGCAAGAGGTAGGTGCAAGTGCTCCAGTGCTTTTATTCACAACAAATAGTGTCTACATAAATAAACAATTAAACTCCAGTTAACTTGAGGACGATAAAAACAACAATTCTAAAATTCAGATAAAATCTAGAGAAAAACATATCGGCATTGAGTTTTTCCTCAGCTAGCGAAGCGTGTCCTTCAATCTGCGTCTCTGCAGCTCACCCCAGCGGGTCTTCCAACAGGCAGAGACATTGACAGATATGACCACCTCACCTAATTCATGTAACACCCTTCTCAATTGGCATCCTCTGGGACACTCATAGACAGACCCCCGTCATCCCATACACCAGCTTGGTCCTACCTGGATCCCTGGGAGGTTCATTTCTTTAGCTCCTTAACTTTGCATTTTTCAATGGGGACACCCTTCGGTGTGGCATTCACTTTACTCTGTTCGAGGGGGACCTGGTAGCTCTATCTCCTCTCTCACGCTCTCATGTTGCTGTCGTCTGGTTTTTTCCCGACCGTCTGCCTCTCCAGCGATCCCACAGACTGTCTTTGTTTGGTCTCGACCAATTGCCCCTCCTGATTTTGCCACGCAGGATCCCTTTATAGCAGTGACTGGGTGCAATTGCTGTCCTCCACCTGCTCAGTGGTGTGAATAAAGCACTTGACAGACCCCCTCACCTTTTTTACCCTCACCTGCCTGGAGCCTGCACCCTCTGGGACTCCTGTTGATTTAACGTCCATCATGCCATGAACATCACTCATCACAAATGCCAGTACAGACCCAAAAGGAGTAGTTAAACACTGAAGCAGCCCAAACATGCGAGAAGAGTAAGTAAGTATTAATGGCATATACACCGTGGATGTTTACTGAGGTGAAGAAACATGAAAGGATACCTCTGGTGCAGATGTCTTTATGAGTGAGGTGTCTTATATTGGCTTGTACCCTGTGGTACGCTGTGGTCTCTTCAGATAATGAATGAAGGAAATTTGAAATTGCCCTCCTCACATACTTTAAGAGAAAAAGAGCATAAGAAATGGTCATTAAACTATATTGTGTTACTACTGAATCTGTAATTTCCTTCCTATCAAGATCACATTTGAGATTTTTATAGAAAATGACTAACTTCAGAACACATTTTTTTCACATAGCAAATGCTTGTATAGCAGGCATATTTGTAAAGACGTGATTGCAAGTGGAAAAATTCCAAACATCCTTTAAAATGGCATGTTCTGCTTTGACCTTCCTCTTCATTTCTTTCCCCTCAATTTACCCACCAGTAATATTTTCAGCAACAACAACAATATTTATTTCTATCGCAGATTTTCATACAAGTGCTTTACAGGAAGAAGAAAGAGGAACAAGACAAAATATAAAAATAAAATCAGGCAATACTAATTAACAGAATAAAAGTAAGGTCCGATGGCCAGGGAGGATAGAAAAAACAAACAAACAAACAAAAAAAAAAACTCCAGATGGCTGGAGAAAAAAACAAAATCTGCAGGGGTTCTAAGGCCACAAGACCACCCAGCCCGCACTGGGCACTCTACCTAACCTAAATGATTACAATCAGTCCTCATGGTTTACAGACTTCACAAAGAAGCACTTGATGATGATGGTCATGTGGACCTCTGGCCTTCAATCCATCAATGTAGGGACATCACAGTGCTTTGATCGGGTGGTGGTGGCACAGATCACAGAAAACTGGAAAAACAACAGCAGGGAAAGTAGGGGTTAGTATGGATTGTGGAGCCATGATAAAAATGATAATTAAATGCATATACAGAATATCAGGATTACACTAAATTGAAGCTATGAGAAAGCCATGTTAAAATAATGAGTTTTAGCAGTTTTTTAAAGTGCCCCATCAGCCTCGCGAATTTCTATCAGTGCATAGGTGCATTTTAGGTGCATAGCAGCAGAAGGCCACCACACCACTTCTTTTAAGTTTAGCTCTTGGAATAATAAGCAGACACTCATTTGAAGACCTAATGTTACAATTTGAAGTGTAAGGTGAAAGGCGTTCAGAAATATATAATGGAACGAGATTATGTAAGGCTTTGTAAACCATAAGCAGTATTTTAAAGTCAATTCTAAATGGCACAGGTAACCAATGCAGTGACATCAGAACTAGAGAGATGTGCTCGTATTTTCTTTTCCTAGTTAAGATTCTAGCAGTTGCATTCTGCACTTGTTCTAATCGATTGATGTCTTTTTTTGGGTGGTCCTGAGAGGAGTGCGTTACAGTAATCTAGCGGACTAAAAACAAAAGCGTGAACTAATTTGTAAGCATCTTGCAAAGTTATAAGAGATCTAACCTTTGTTATATTTCTTAAGTGAAAAAATGCTATCCTAGTAATCTGATTAATATGTGATTTAAAATTTAGGTTAAACTCAGTAGTTACTCCTAAATTCTTTAACTCTTCTTGACTTTTAATCCTAATGGATCAAGTTTATTTCTAATACCTTCATTATATCCATTTTTGCCAATCACTAAAACATCTGTTTTCTACCTTATTTAGTCTGAGAAAATTACTACTCATCCATTCAGAAGCACAAGTAAGACATTATGTCAATGAATGAAGAGAGTCGGGGTCAGCATTTCCTCTTCTCTTAGCGATTGTCCCTTCCAGTTTGTTGCCTTCTTCTCACTGTTTCAAGGATGCTCCTTTCTCCACCAATCCTCTTTAGCACTTTTTCATTAAATAATGTATCCACCCAGCCGATTTTTTTCCATTTCTTCACCATAGTCACAACTGAAATGCTCCCAGTCAATGTATATCCTCTTTACTCACAGTCAATATCTCTCTGCTCTACATAATGCAGCAGTCCAGATTAATGTTTTTATTATGCTTTTCTTTAGTGTTCTATAAATCCTGGTAGTAATTTTCATTTTGCACTAAAGGTAGCCTGGTCCTGGGGCTTTGACGGTCTGGAGGTAATAGCAGAGAGGAGGATGTTGGTTAAGTTGCTGGTTATTAAGCATTGTATTCTGCATGACATCCTGTTCATCCTGTGACATGCCATTAGCACAAGGCTAATTCTTCCAAAATTATCCAGAGGATGCTACAAGAAGCCTTGTTTCAGATGCGGTCATCAGACGAAACAGATTAGATTAGATTAAATTAGAAAAACTTTATTAATCTCATGGGGGCATTCAGATGCATATAGCAGCAGAAACATAAAAAAACAAGGATACAGATGCATAGGATAGATAATATAGCCAGCCAATCAATCAATTAATCAATCGAGCACTAAATAAAAATAAATAAACGAATATTGTGTAGATATTTCAAAATCATCTCAACAAGTACATTAGGAGGAAGCATTGAATTTCCTGATAGCCATGTGCAGAAAAGACCTCATGAGGCAATTCATTAGTCTGTGGCTAAAATGCTCGATGAGATCACCTCCTGGAGGTGATGGAGGAGATTTTTCTTGATGACATCCAATATTGCCACCATCCTCTTTTTCCACAATAGCTTCCAGCGTGTCCAGGGTTTGCCCTGTGATGGAGCAGTCTTTCTTGATAAGTTTGCTCAGGCATTGCGTATGTTTTGACTTAAATTGCTTCCCCAGAAACACCAATCTGGCTATTATGGCCTGGTAGAACATTTTCAGCAGCTTGCTGCATACATCAAAAGATCTGAGTTTTCTAAGCAGGTCCTGTGTGCTCTGGCCCTTCTTGTACAGCACTACTGTGTTGTCAGACCAGCCCAGTTTGTTGTTAATGTGACCCCCTCACCCCCAATAGTACTTATTACTGAATTGTAGCTGGTCTCAGAAGCTCATAAACAGGCTAGAAGTCCACCACCAGCTCTTTTGTCTTACTGATATGCAAGATCCCCAAATTCTCCAGCAGAATCTCTGAAGGACAGTGACTTACTGCAGCTAAATAATCCAACAAAGACCACTGGGGCCAGAAGACATACCTGACTAGCCTCTGCACCACCATGGCACCCTGATTCAAAGACAGAGGGACGGAAATACTGCTCATAACACTATAATATAAATATTGCGCATGAGTCATTCACTGTCTAATTTCAACACGTTCAATGTGGTTTTGTAGCTGAGCGAGGTGTTTCTAATGGTCATTTCCTGAAAACAGAGAGATTGCAACTGATGCTTAAGTTCTTATATTTTGCATTGGCAGTGTTCATCTCCATTTTATGACAATTGCAGGATGTGGACCTGTGACTTTTATCTTTTTATTGGTGAGTACAGCTATTGCTTTAAATATTTTAACTGAAACTTTGGTGTACTGACATCTAGTACTGGTCTTCTGTATTTAGTATTTCGTTATAAAATAAGAAGGTATCAAAGGCAAAAAGAAAAAGAATGATAATATGGTATATATGGGTTATTCTAGCAAACTGGAGTTACAGACTTGGAGTAAAATCTAAGGGCTGTAATGGGGCTGAGGCCATTCAAAGGGCCAGTGGAGAGTCCACAAGAGCAGCTAAAATGTTTAATAGGAGGTAGTGAAGTCCTAAGACACCAGAATTCTTAGCTACACAACACCCACAGAAATCTAAGTGATAAAAAAAGAACAAGGCCGAGAGACCAGCCAGATGCTGTTAAAGTTCACTGTGAACAATAGGCAGTAACAGAGAAAATCAAATTCTGGGAAAGTAAGTTTTATTTAAACTCTATAGAAACACTATGGAGTGCATTCATTGTTAAATGTATAAGTGATGGCACCATAAAGTCTCATCACTGCCAGTGTTTACATAAAATGTTCATGGGTGGTCTCATTTCTTCCAGTATCACTTAGTGTTAAGTTAGTTAATGACCCAAAATTACCTTTTATTGGTAGGTTAGTTGCTTTATTTTCCATTCCTCAAAGTTAAGCAGCAGCCATGAGTACGAGTGGGCTGTATGATGGTCTGGCACCACACCGTGTGGTTGTTCTTTCTTTGTATGGAGCGCTTTTATGATAGCAGTATCTCCCTATGAACCAATAATACACAAAATGGACAACCAAGAATGGTAAGAAGTTAGCACAAAGAAAGCAAAGCTGAACAATGTACACCTCTCTTGTGTGCACTGAAGTTGTTATACAGATGTGGAAAACTTTGTTAGCTCACCTCCTTGAAAAAAGAAGAACCCGCAACTGTCTCTGAACTTACTTGAAAATGACAAAAGTAATTGCCGCCCGTCATTGTTTATTCCACAACAAAAATCAGACTTTGCTTTCCAGTTTTGATTCAACAGAATATTTCAAATAATAACACAAATGAAAACAGCATGTACAGAAATGATGGGATCTTAAAGCTAATATTTTGCTGCACAATCTTTAGAGGCAATCACTGAAAACAAACGATTCCTGGAGCTCTAATGAATGACCAAGTAGTGCGGTTCAGAGTTGGAGTTTATGGTCTTTCAACACTGTGAGGTGGATGGGA
>JANRMT010062797.1:2023970-2058966 GCA_026402145.1 Polypterus bichir lapradei | reverse complement strand
GAGAAACAATGAATTTGTGGGCAAAAGAGTGATGGGAATGGAAGTCCGGGGGAAGAAAAAGTGAGGGTGGCAAGAATGGAGGTGGATGGATAAAGTCAAAGAAGATCTGAAGGAAAAGGGCTTGACTGGCGAGGAGGTGCAGGACCGAGCTCTTTGGAGAAGGTTGATGAAGCACAGCAATATCACATAAAAGTGGAAAGAGATGAACAGGAAGACGACGATCTTTTGTTTTTTTTTAGTCTTTTTCCACAATTTTTTTTGATAAGATGATACAGAGGTTGCACCATCATGTCAGTCTTATAGGTTCTATGGAGTATCTTATAGATCCTAAGGCACTGTGCCCCTTGGTTCACACTGAACTGTTTCTAATGTTGTGCTAGTACTTATTTTATCAGAATCAGAATATCAGAATATCTTTATTGTCATTGTATCAAATACAACGAAATTAGGTACAGTCGAAATATAAATAAAATATAATTAAAAAAGGATAAGAAAGGATAAGAAGAAATACGGTAGAACACAAACATTCAACGTAAGACCTTAATTGCACATAAACACTATTGCACAAGATGTTGTCTATTGCACTGCTGAATTGGAAGTGATTAGGTGGCATTCAGTGCCCTAATAGCAACAGGGTGGAAACTGTTATTTGGTCTATTAGTCTTTGTTTTGATGCTCCTATGTCTTTTGCCTGATGGCAACAGTTGGCACATGTCATGAGCGGGGTGTGAGGAGTCTTTTAAGAGGTTTTCTGCTTTCCTGAGGCAGCGAGAGCTGTGCTGTTCATCCAGAGAGGGTAGCGAGCAGCCGATGATCTGCTGGGCCATCTTTATGATCCACTGAAGTGTTTTCCTCTGCGCTCTTGTGCAGCTGGAAAACCACACACAGAGGCAGTAGCACAGGATACTCTCGATAGAGCAGCAATAGAAGGACACCAGCAGTTTTTGGGAGATATTATTTTTCCTGAGGACTCTCAGGAAATAAAGCCTCAACTGTACCTTCTGCACCAGCTCAGCTGTGTTCACACCCCAGGACCGGTCTTCCACGATGTGGACTCCCGGGAAGCGGAAGTCTGACACCCTCTCCACACAGTCCCCTCCGATGTAGAGTGGTTTGATGTCCGTTTTCTTTTTCCTGAAGTCCACAACGAGCTCCTTGGTCTTACTTGTGTTCAGGAGCAGGTTGTTGTCAGTGCACCATGTTGTCAGCTGCTCTACTTCGTCCCTTTGGGTGGATTCATCCTCCCCAAACATGAGTCCCACCACAGTGGTGTCATCTGCAGATTTGACAATGGTGCTGCTGTGGTGGGATGGGGCGCAGTCATGTGTGTACAGCGTGAAGTGTAGGGGACTCAGCACAAAGCCCTGAGGAGAGCCGGTGCTGATGCTGATGGCCGAGGAGATGTGAGAGCCCACCCTAACCCTTTGTGTGTGGTCTGTCAGGAAGCCTTTAAGTCTTTAAAGGTGCTATATGGTATCATGATTAACTAATGGAATTAATGATGGAATGAAACATGTACCTTAAAGAGAAATTATTCACATGATGAAACAAGCAGCAGAAGTTGTGTTTATGTCTGCATGTCAGCCTGTCATTCTGATCTGTTCTTGCCTGCAGAATGCCCAAAGGCGATATTGACAACAAGGAATGACAGTAAAAATGTGTACATTGGCGATACGGTGACCCTGGACTGCAGTATTGAGGGCAGCTTTATTGGCTGGAGATATATATGGTACAAAGGGAACCTGACAAACTGGGGACTTCAGATTAAAGATGGCACTGGAAACACTTACACCTTCCAGTCTGTTACCTTCTCTGAAAGTGGAGAATACCGCTGTAGAGCCTCCAGAGATGTTCCTCCTCCTCATCCTCTTCACCTTGGTGGATATGGTTCTCCTCGTCGCTCACAGATCAGCAATGTTGTTACTCTGACTGTTAAAGGTGAGTGTGTCACTACAAAAGGGTCAGTAGTGGTCACTTTCTGTCAGGACAGCAAAGGCGACCCCCATCGCTACACAGCTGCTCTTTGTTTTCAGAAGAGAGTAATGTATTTCTTCAAAGATATGGTGTTTTTTTATTAATCATTTTAATCAGATGTCCAAAAAACAGGTATGGGATCATACCTAGGTTATGAATTGAATCTCCTAGCAAAATCAAAATGCAAACATACAATAAAAAAATGGTTAAAACAACAATCAAGACACTAGAATCACAACAGGAACCCAGAATGGTGGATGCTGCAGAGGTACACAAGTACATAATGTTATAGCAATGACACAATTTGAGATCTCCCTTTTATTTCCCATGTTTTTCCTATCATGTGTTTGCTGCATATGTTGTGAAGCCTAGTGAAAACATCCTGATTGGAGAAATAATGGATAAAAAGCTTGAAAGGGTCCTACATTGAAATCCTGTCATTTGTCTTCTATGTTATCTTCTTCTTCTTCTTCTCTCTCTCCTTTTCCATTTAGGGTTTGGGTCATCTTGTTATTCTCCACACCTCCATGTTTCTTTCTTTTGGTTATCCTCCTTGTTGCAATCCACCCATCTCCTCTTTGGTTTTCCCAGTCACTTTTTCTCCTTCCCATTTCTACGTTATGTTTATGTACGCTGGCATATAGTTGCATACTCGTTTAGGCCTTTTTTTATTAATGGTTAATTCCCATTATGCTTGTTTGAGGAACCACATCTGATTTTTGCATTTATTATTACTATTATAAATATTGTTTTTACTTTTTAGAAAATATTTTGTATCATTTTTGTTCACATTTTGTTTTTTGCTGAGTACTGATGTTATTGTGTTACGGAAATAATGATATGACAGCAGTTGACATGGTGTGTGATCCCATAGGTTATATGGTTGACATCATCAGTACACTGCACTTCAAGAGCGGTGTTTGGGGGTAGCAAGTAGGGTGACCTCCGCAAGCAACCGCGCCTAAGGGGGACCCGTTTTTGAGGTTCACGTGTCCTGTTCGAGGAGATTCGTCAAGTTATATTCTCCAGTATATATATATTTGACATGCTTCCAAGAGGAACCCTTTTAAAATCCCCCTTCAAGGTCAAATTCCATACATGTACGTCTTTGAAAATATTCCATAGTCCACCTTCATCACCCGAAAAAGTCACCAGTATAATCCCTTCCTAAAATAGGTATAGTCCATTAGTTGCTGGGTTCCTGCATATCGAGACTCAGAGTATCCTTGCATTTTGAGTACTTTTCTAGAAGAGGCCCTGCTAATTTCTGCATGACACAACATTGCATTTCGCACTGTCGTTGTATTGTTATGAATTATGAATTGCACTTTTTTATTTGATTATATTGTTATATTTTGATAAAGTCGTCGTGTTATATTGCAAAAATTTAGCTGAATATTGTAATGAGAAAATCCGGTGTATGTTAATATTATTTTTATTAAATTTGCGCACAAGTTTATACAGACCACACATATCGGTAACAGTGTTTGATGTAACCGGCCCCGTGTGGGGTTAGTCAGCCCTAGGCCCCGCCCACCTCTAAGGCCGCCTATGCTGCACTTAAAGCTAGCGGGTCAGATGCGTCACTATCCAAGTTAGCAGATGCTCAGATTAAAACAACCCTTTCACATGTTTTTGTATTGTTTTTAAGACTTTCTGGTTCTTGACTTTTGATGTCTATTTCCTTACTTTCCTAACAATCTAATCACCAGAGGAATTTGCCCATTATCCTGAGTGACCTCTTTACTATAAAACATGGTAGAGGAAAAAGGGCAAAAAATGACACTGAAGTGAATGTGAACTTGACGTATTACTGACTGAGGTAACTTTTTGCAACTTCTGGTCCGTGAAGGAAAGAGACAACACATTGTCCACCTGGTATTTGCAGCAACCTTTTCTTGTGTTTCATTTCACTTTTTAACAATAAGCTCAGCTGAACAGGCTCATTTATGAGAAACATGAAATCAGAGCAAAGACAAAATACTATCTGGCACCATTATGTCTTCTCCTGCTGAGTCACAGACACCCAGAGCCTATCCTGGCAGTACAAGGTGCCAAGTAGTTATCAGCACAGGAGTGGCTACTGGTCCATTAGATGGCACACTCACTTTCCCACTAACGTCCACTCGTATTCAGCTTGTCAGCTGTCACCAATGTTCCAGACTTGCATGTTTTTGGGATGTAGAAGGAAAACTGAAGCATCCATAGAGAAACTAAGTACTGACATGAGAATTATGTGCAAACTCCACAATGACAATTTGAGCCGAGACTACTAGAGCTAAGAGGTAAGAGCACTAACCACGTTGACAACATGCTGCTCCTTTCCTGGTTCATTTAGTTCAATAAAACTGAAATATACTCAAATGCAGGAAGACAA
Source organism: Polypterus bichir lapradei (assembly GCA_026402145.1). Classification (NCBI taxonomy): domain Eukaryota; kingdom Metazoa; phylum Chordata; class Cladistia; order Polypteriformes; family Polypteridae; genus Polypterus; species Polypterus bichir. Next base: position 2,054,615 of record JANRMT010062797.1, on the reverse strand, counting down.
GCCTGCTGGATGCAACAATTAAATGTTTTTCTATTTTTGTTTAACTGCAATGCTTGCCTGTTGCTAAGCTTTATATTTTGCTGATATTATGAGCTTCAGTGAGAAGCACCTCAGTCTAATATTCTTTTTTTCCCTCCACCTTCCTGTGTCTTCTACAGACTGGGCAGCCAGACTAAAATGACTGAAGATCAGGGTCTCCTGCTTCTCCTTCTTTTCCTTTCTATTGTTACACCCACTAATTCTCTTCTTGCTCTCTTTCCAGCTATGAATGTAACTCTGGAACCGTCTCCTAGCAGATCTGTGAAGGAGGGAGACCTTCTTAACCTCACTTGCATATGGGGAGGGAACCAAAGCTTTGACTCAAGACTCACCTTCAGCTTCTTACAAAATAATGTGCCTGTGGAACACAACAGGGAGTCTCCAGTGCTGAGCATCACATGGGTTGAGAAAAGACATGGTGGAAGCTACATGTGTGCTACAGAATCACCAGGAGGAGGAAAAACTTACAGCGAAACCATAGAGATTGAAGTGTTGAAAGGTAGGTCAGAACGTTTATAGAGGGAGAATGTTTAAGCAGCCGCTGTTTCAATATGAAGAGGCACAATAGCAAAGCTGCATTCCAAATCCAGGGCTTGAACCTGGTGCTGAAAGAATTATTGGAGTCAGCATGGTCTAACACTTGTTTTCCTTCTGTCATCCCAAAGACATGACAGTTTGGTTAACTGTTGACTCTAAATTAATCCCAGTCAGAGTGCAAGCATGGTTGAGTGTGCCAAGTGATGGACTGACACCTGTCAAGGACTATATCTCACCTCACTCCGGCCTTCATGGCCTTGAATAGGATTAGGGGAGTTTAAGAATAACTCACTTACAGGTATAGATCTGCAAGTTATGGACTCACCTAACACTCAGCATCATATAACATTCCCAAAAATGCTTAATCCAATGCAGGCTCACTGGGCTGGGGTTGGCAAGAAATCAAAGACGCTAAATGGCAGCTCCCCTGGAGTATAGCAGTACCCTGGGGTATACTATTGGTACCTCGCTATTCCCACAGGGCATCCTGGGACTTGGAGTTGTCTAGCTCTGCCCTGTTAGGTGCAATGGGTGTTGCCATGGGATGCTATGGTAGGACCGGGGGAGTCATGCTTCCCTTAAAACAGCGGATCTGTTGTCGAGTCATGAGGACAGCGATCCAGAAGTACTTCAGGGCTGATGAAAAACTTGAACTCTCCGCCTGACCCGGAAGTGCTGGCAAATCACGTGGGAGGAAGAACAGAAGCACTTCTGGGCTAAGGACTATTTAACGGATTGTTGTGAACTCAGCAAGCGAGCCATAGTCGGGAGGAGTATGACAGAGCTTGCTTGCTATCTATCTATCTATCTATCTATCTATCTATCTATCTATCTATCTATCTATCTATCTATCTATCTATCTATCTATCTATCTATCTATCTATCTATCTATTATATAGTGCCTATCTATCTATCTATCTATCTATCTATCTATCTATCTATCTATCTATCTATCTATCTATCTAGCCGAGGATCAGACCGCCAAGGTCCCCGCCTTCGGCCACCACCCAACTCACACTGCACCCAACCTCCTTGGCCCCTCCCATAGGTGGTGAGCCCATGGGGAATCTATTATATAGTGCCTATCTATCTATCTAGTGAATGAACTGTAAACCGTATGCAGTATTGCAGTATTTGACAGGACACAGGATGTTCTGTGGTGAAGAAAGATTAGTGCTTCAGCATTCTGACATTTTCTTTGTGATCTCAGATGGTGCATGAAGCTCTATTTACTTTATTTGAAAATAAAATTAAAGTTACCAAATGGTGTAAAACTTGTTGAGTCTCCTTACTTTTAATTGAAGAGTTGCATTTGAATAAAACCGTACTTTAAATAGGTAAATGTACTTAACCAATGTAAAATTATTTTTTTAAATAACATTCACAAACCAGCAATTCTTCTCATGGTGTCTTTTTTCCCTCTCTGTCTCCAGGTTTCCCTCTCACTATTGTCTTAGTCAGTGTCGGACTCGCTCTGTTTCTTTTACTACTCCTGCTGCTGCTGTTTGTATGCGGTAGGACTCGAGGTAAGTGGACTACACAAATCTTCATCTCCCACAGAGGGGCACTGTTTGGATTGTAGTTTTCCTCTTTTTCAGCAATGGAGCATTTTACTGAAATGCAGGAGTTAGCCTGCAGGGAGAGCAACTGAAAAGAGTGGATACATTTAAACATCTTGGATCAGTGGCAGCGCAAGATGGAGAATTAGATGTAGAGATAACCCAGAGAGTGCAGTGTGAATGGAACAATTGGAAGAAGGTATCAGGAGTATTGTGTGGACAAAGAGTTAAGGTGAAGGTTAAAGGTAAAGTTTTTAAGATAGTGGTAAGACCAGCAATGATGTATGGTGATGAGACATGGACAGTAAAGGGGGCACAGGAGAAGAAGTTAAATGTGGCAGAAATGAGAATGTTTAGATGGATGTGTGGAGTTACAAAAAAAGGGCAAAATAAGAAATGAGACAATCAGAAGTACAACAGAAGTGGGAGAGATGGCTAATAAAGTACAGGAAAGTAGGGTGATGTGGTATGGACATGTGATGAGGAGCAACAATGAATATGTGGGTAAAAGAATGATGGGAATGGAAGTCCAAGGGAAGAGAAAGAGAGGGAGGCCAAAACAGAGGTGGATGAATAAAGTAAAAGAAGATCTGAATGAAAAGAATCAGACTGGTGAGGACTGAGCTGTATGGAGAAGGTTAATCAAGCATATCAACACCACATAGAAGTGGGAAAAGATGAAGATATGAAGAAAAAGAAAAGATATCTAAGAAATAAGGCAAAACAAACAAATGAAGTATTTTGTTTGAGAATAATGTGTTCAGAGAAGTGGAAAGGATTTTTGATAAATACTTTACAAGTATTTCCCTTGCAGGACGAGATGATTACGGATGAACATGACGGACAAGCAGATAGTAACTGCCTATAAAGTCTCACACACTGTATTTGTGATGAACTAGTGTCCATTAATTGTGTTCTTCAGCAGAAAATTGGAGCTCTACTAATGCAGACCTACCATATGGTCCTCCTTTGTTAATGAGTTTTAGATACTGTATCTAGAGAACTTGAAGAACCTTTGAAATAGGAAGTTTTTTTCTTTTTTGCAAATTTTTTTAAACTGTTTGCATTTTAAACTGCAGGTTCAACATTCACTGAGGGTAAGAAGGCCAGGTGAGTGTTGGTACTTACAAAAATTAATTTATGTTGCAATAGACCATCAAATTAATTTTACCTAACTTAGTATATAAAGATGTTTTGATTTCTTTGAAATTATATCTGGGCAGCCTTACAAATATGAAGGTAATTGTATAGAATACGTACTGTTGTAATGGAAATCATAATCTAACCCACTTACTGATTTCCACATCATGGTGGAAACCAACTATTGGAGGGGTGCCAGTGCATCACAGGACACACTCATGAGCGCAGCCACCGTGGACACCTCACAGTTGCCTGTTAGCCTAACATGCATGTATTTGAATGTTGGAGGAAAACCCATAAAGACACGAGGGACTTGAGCCCAAAATGAAAGAAATGCAAGGTGCCAGTGCTAATCACGACAGTAGAAATAGTAAAGCACTGAGCATGGGAAAGGCGCTATATAAATAAAGTCTATTATTATTAAAATAGTAAGGGTTACTCAAATGGTTTTCTTAATGTCTTTCTTGAATTTACATACATGCACATGTCCAAACCAACGCAAACTCGCCTCTCTGACTTTGTCTTCCAACTGTCCAACCTGAGCTGACCCTCTAATGTCCTCATTTATTTCTAATCCTATCTATCTATCTATCTATCTATCTATCTATCTATCTATCTATCTATCTATCTATCTATCTATCTATCTATCTGTCTGTCTGTCTGTCTGTCTGTCTGTCTGTCTGTCTATCTATCTATGTAATATTGCCTTTCATATCTATTTAACTTGTTCTACCCCAAGGGTACTTTCATACTGATAAATATGTATGATTACTTAATAAATTTAGGAATACTCTATAAGACTGGCCTCTAATTGTATCTCACTTTGCTTATTTGCACTCAGCAGTGCCACTGTTAAGAAATGGAAAACCTCTGTGTTCTTAGTTAGTAATGTGTTAGTTTTTTTTGCCTTAGAAAATGTTTTTTGTGTCTCTCAGACATTAATATTTTAAAAGCTGAATTTACAAACTTCATTTCCATGTATGTTTTGTTTGATAAAGATTATTATCTAAAATTTTTTTTGTTTATTCTTAATATTTTTAAGTGCATCGCATGGCCATTTTAGAATTTGGGTTGCTAGCATGCATTACATGGTTTCTAAAGACCACCTCTCAGGAGGCATCGTGTTTCGCATTAACAGACTCTTAATATACTGCTAAAAAAATTGAAGGAACCCTTTTTAATCTGAGTATAGGATCAAGTCAATGAAACTTGTGGGCTATTGATCTGGTCAGTTAAGTAGCAGAGGGGCTTGTTCATCAGTTTCAGCTGCTTTGGTGCACTAGAGGGGCAACAATGAGACGACCCCCAAAACAGGAATGAATGCTTTAACAGGTGGAGAGAGGCCACTGGCATTTCTTCCTCCTCATTTGTTTTGTCACTCGTTTTGCTTTTGTCTATGCTCAGTGTCACTATTGGTAGCATGAGGCCATACCTGGACCCTACAGAGCTGGCATAGGTAGTCCATCTTCTCCAGGATGGCACATCAATACATGGGATTACCAGAAGGTTTGTTGTGTCTCCCAGCACATTCTCAAGGGCATAGAGGAGATTCCAGGAGACAGGTAGTTACTCTAGGAGAGCTGGACCTCCAGCAGGCCACTGGTGTAAATGTCTCTGACCAAGCAATCAGAAACAGACTTCATGAGAGTGGCCTGAGGGCCCAACATCCACTAGTGGGCCCTGTGCTCACTGCCCGCTCGGCACCATGGAGCTCGATTGGCCTTTGCCATCGAATACCAGAATTGTCAGGTCCACCACTGGCACCCTGTGCTTTTCACAGATGAGAGCAGATTCACCCTGAGCACATGTGACAAATGTGAAAAGGTCTGGAGAAGCTGTGAAGAACGTTATGCTGCCTGTAACATCGGTCAGCATGACTTGTTTTGTGGTCTGGGGAGGCATATCCATAGAGGGGAGCACAGACCTCTAAAGCAGCATTTCTCAACCTTTAAGTATTTGCAACCCGAGTTTTCATAACAGTTTTAACTGCGCCCCCCCCAACGTTTTTTTGAAATGTAGATGCATGTTTTATTATACCTAGTTAACTTTTATCGACATTTATCTAACTCTATATTTATTTTTCTAGTATCAGAATGTAGTTTAAGTTAATTTGTTTTGGTTTCAACAGATTTTTTTTCATATTTTTGGTTCTTGTTTTCTTTTTTTCACATCTTTGCGCCCCCCTTTTTGTTACTTCGTGGCCCCCTAGGGAGGCCCGCCCCACAGGTTGAGAACCACTGCTCTACAGGCTAAACAACGGCACCTTGACTGCCATTAGGTATCGGGATGAAATCCTTGGACCCATTGTCAGACCCTATGCTGGTGCAGTGGGTCCTGAGTTCCTCCTGGTGCACAATAATGCCCCGCCTCATGTGGCGAGAGTATGCAGGCAGTTCCTAGAGGATGAAGAAACTGAAATCATTTACTGGCCCCCACGCTCGCCTGACCTCAACCCAATAGAACACCTCTGGGACATTATACTTTGGTCCATCCAATGCCACCAGGTTGCACCTCAGACTGTCTAGGAGCTCAGTGATGCCCTGGTCAAGATCTGGGAGGAGATCCCCCAGGACACCATCTATCGTCTCAGGACGTTTTCAGGCATGCGTACAGGCATGTGGGGGCCATACAAACAACTGACTACGATTTGGAGTTGCTGCAATGAAATTTTGGCCAAATGGACTCGCCTGCCTGTCGCATCATTTTTTCCCTTTGATTTTCGGGGTGTCTTCGAATTCAGCCCCCTGTAGGTTGATCATTTTCATTTCCATCCTTTCGTTCCTAACACATCACCATATCAGTCCATAGCAGTAGAGAGAGCCAGCAGGATTGTTTTTCCCATTGAGATCTGATGTGTTTTCAAAGTGGTCCTTAAATTTTTTTGAGCAGTTTATATTCCAGCACAGCATCATTAGTCCTTGCTCTGAGATTGGATATTATAACTGTAAATTAGTTTAGTGATTTAGGTTTTGATTTTCCAGTAATGACTCTTAGCTTTCCACATTCTCAGTTTTAGTGTTTTTGCCTTTAATTTATTTTTTTGTTCTCTTGTTAACAACTCCTGGCAATGCTTACTTGACTCTGATAATGGTGGAATCCTCTGATTTTTGATAGCACTCCACAGTCTATCTATACTGTACCTGTTTCTGTCTCGAAAACAGCATAAGTCTCCTGGTCTGTTGTTAATAACATCTAACATTGTCAGCAGGCTGTCTGAAGAGAGTGGCTGTAAATTAAAAAGCAGGCGTAGAGCGTCTATACGGCAATGCTGTTGAGCCATTTTGAGTACTCGCGTCTGGCACATCAGGCCCAATGTCCATTAAAGTCAAAGTCAAGTCAAAACAAACTTTATTGTCATCTCAACCATATACAAGTATACAGATAGACAAAATTGCGAAGCTTAGGGTTCACAGTGTAACAACATGAAGTGCAAATAAAAATTAAATTAAAATTAAAACACAAACAAGACAAGACATTGTGCAAAGACAAGACAAAGAAGTAGCAGCAATATATCACTTCATGTTTTAATTGTATGGCTGTAAATGAAATTTCAAACATTTCTGTGCTAGGATTTTAGTAAATGAAAATGTAAAATAATACGTACAATATATTCCTATTCATTTCTGATATGTTTGTTTTTAAATTTTGGAAACTATTTTTAAGCTCTGTATGAATACATCATCTGTTGTAAGCAGAAACCCCAAATAGGTGTCACTGATCGTTCATTTTTATGCTGTACCAAAAAACCTGAGATACTCAAAAATAAGAAAAAAGTGAAGTTGTGTGCAGTGCAGCAGTGACACCTGGTGGTCAGAGGCGCATTACAGTGCAAAGAAATGACAGGCGAACAAGCACTTCCTGTTCAGTGTGTATTATAGATGCAGTTTGGCTTCAATCGGTATTCCATTTTGAAATTTGTGCTTCTTGTAGGAGAAAAGAAAAGAAAAAGGATGTGATTACCCCCAATCAGGGGGCTGTCCAGATTGACCCATTGAATAAGGAAGGTGGGAGAATTCTGTTTAGTTTTTTCATATAATGCTCTCTCTTTGAATGCGTACACAGATTTGCAAATACAGTAATCCCTCCTCGATCGCGGGGTTTGCGTTCCAGACCCCCCCGCGATAGGTGAAAATCCGCGAAGTAGAAACCATATGTTTGTATGGTTATTTTTATATATTTTAAGCCCTTATAAACTCTCCCACACTGTTTATAAATATTCCCCGCAGAGTTATACAGCATAATCCCTTTGTATTCTCTTAGATATTAGGTAAGATTCATTGAAATTATGTATATAAACACACTGTTTATATACAGTACAACCTATATATTATTTTAAAGATATTGAGTGTCTCCGATATCACATATGTTACAGACATTACGACAGACAGGCCACCAGCAATAAATACGTACAATGCAAGAAAAATAGTATACAGTAAATGTGTGTACAGTGACACTAAACGTACGTACATGTACTAAGCACTGTAAGAAAATTAATTATGGTTACTCACCAACAATGACACGATGACTTGTCCGATAACAAGGAGTTTAATTTTACTGCACAACAAAGGAGAGCGTTACAGCTCTCTTCTAAAAGAGCCACTTCAGGCGATTGTGTAGCACTGCCATTGTTCTTCTTCTAGCAGTCTTCAATCCAAATCCCTAAAGCAGATTCCATCCAGACTAATGCCTTATTACATCCACTTACAACTCGTTTTGCACCCTGGTTAAAAGGACACTGCAGCCGTAGATCTTATATTCCTTTCCTACTTTTTAAATAAAAAGAATCGTAGCCTTCAACAAATCCAAAACGTTTACCTTTTCGGCAATCGTTAACATCTTCTTGCGCTTGGGCACGGCCCCTGAAGCAGTAGCAGATTGTTTTGGAGCCATAATGAAGGGCTTGACTATGCACAAAGATAAACACTAAAGAGCACAACTCTTTACACAGCGAAACACGTTGATGCTGAATGAGCGAGAGGAGACTTCCTGGTTAACACTGCATTCAGCACGCAGGAGCTCAATTGCGTGCTCTGATTGGTTAGCTTCTCAGTCAGAAGAACTTAACTGTGTGCTCTGATTGGTTAGCTTCTCAGTCATCCGCCAATAGCGTCCCTTGTATGAAATCAACTGGGCAAACCAACTGAGGAAGCATGTACAGGAAGTAAAAAGACACATTGTCCGCAGAACCCACGAAGCAGCGAAAAATCCGTGTTATATATTTAGTTATGCTTTCATATAAAATCCGCGATAGAGTGAAGCCGCGAAAGTCGAAGCACGATATAGCGAGGGATTATTGTATACTGGAACAACAGGGAAATTCAAACCCATACTTTAAAAATATAACTGCACATACTGTATGTAGATAAATTGAGTGTCACAACTGTGTTGCATTTTGTCCAGTTATTTATTTAAACTGTTAAATGGCAGTTGCATGAATTGCTAATACTATTTTCATTATTTTTTTTTATCTAAAGTAAATCAGAATGCTATATTATTACACCAAGCTTCAATTTATTAATTATTGAACATGACTGCTTCAATTTTAAACAAAACAAAATGTAACTTCTTAATCTATAATCATCTATATATCCTATAGAAGAAAACATGGAAATCACATACTCGGAGTTGGTAGGCCTTCCAAAGGAAAATAAAAAAGGTGAGAGTCCTCACTTGGTCATGTTCTACGGATTCTGCTCATTTACACCCTCCTGATGACTCTCTTTGTTTTTAGGAGGACCTTCTGTGAACAGCAGTGCTGCTACATTGTACTCCGAGGTTAAAATCCACAAAGGTTTGTATATTCCTGATTAATATGGTGTGGTTGCTGGAGGGAGCTGCAGGTACACAAGGAGAAAATGTTCAGGTGCCATCCCATTTAACTATGACAACAGGCCAAACAAAACATGCACTCAGTTGCGCTAAACAAACAAAAGTCAGGGTCCTAGCATGATAAATGTTTTCTTGGCTGGTAAAGCCTATGATAGTCATGGTGGGAAGGACCTCCATCCTGTGTGGCGTGTTCTCATAGCTAGTGACACTTCCTTCTGGGATATGTGGTGGAGGGACAGGAAGGGGTGGAGTCAGTTGCGATCACTGGGCGTCGTCTCGTCACTGTGGTGGGAAAAACTGATGATAAGGATAGCAGCAGCACCCCCTGTCAACCCAGGGTGGAAGTGCATATCTCAGAACAGCCTGGAGGATGATCCACTGATCCGGATGTGTGACAATGGCTAATACATTTTTTAGATGTTCAGCAGAATTGTAATAAGGGACAAAGAAGGATCAGAAACCACAGGACTTTTTGTTAGCTAAGGTCAATTTCAAGTTGAGGCCAATTTCATAAAATCTTTTAAGAAAAGTAGTGAGCAGCTTTGGGAACATGTCCACTAAACTAGCATTGTGATACAACCTTTGCTTGTGGTTAATATGTAATGACATCTACATTTCTAAGGTGTAATTGGAATTGGTAGTAGTTAATCCTGGCAAAAATAATTAATGGGCTCGGACCTGTTGCACTTATAACAATATTTCAGATTATCTTTAATACTATCTTAAGACAGTATGGACTGCCACTCTCCCCAGTTTCTTGTTTGGGATGAATTTAATGCAGCGTTTCTCAACCTTTAAGTATTTGCGACCCGAGTTTTCATAACAATTTTAATCGCGCCCCCCTAACGTTTTTTTGAAAGGAGCCCACTAATACCAATTTGTTCTTTTTTTTATTAATGATATATCATAGATGCATATTTTATTATACCTACTTAACTTTTATCAACATTTATCTAACTCTATATTTATTTTTCTAGTATCAGAATGTAGTTTAAGTTAATTTGTTTTGGTTTCAACAGATGTTTTTTTCATATTTTTGATTCTTGCTTTTTTTTTTTTTCACATCTTCGTGCCCCCTTTTTTGTTACTTCGCACCCCCCTAGGGGCACCTGTCCCACAGATTGAGAACCACTGATTTAATGCTTTCTACATTTGGTTGTGATAATGAAGTTCCATCAGAGTGAATGTCTCCACCATCATGTGATTTATTGTTCAGTAATTTGGTGAATGATGCTAGGAAGATTGAGTCAACATCATTAGTGTGTCATGGAGTGCATCCAGCATGCTCCTCAGGAATATGTTTGTTAGATATTGCACCTTTTTACTTAGCCAAAATCTATCTTCTTATATAATACGCTACCGTGGCTGTCCGTTTGTCTGTCCAGGATTTTAAATCACCTGTAGCTCGCAAACCGTTTGACCTATTGACCTGAAATTTGGTACACATATACTACGTAACGTCTGCTATCCGCTTTCAGGGTGATGATTGACCTCCAAGGTTATTCCTCTTTTTATTTTTATTTTATTTTATTGTAGAGTCAACTCTCGGCAGCGGCCAGCAGAGCGTACGGGCGCCGTTCTCATCCCTACCACCTTTGCCGTCTCTTCCCCTACCTCTTCATATCTTAAATCATTCTTGAGGCAGATTGAAGACTTAAGTGCAAGCTTAAGTGAAAAATTAAGGAAAACGTATAAAGTAATTTCGACACAAACACTGACTTAATCGGTTTTAACACGAAAAGATGCCGACGAAAGAAGAGATGAAGCGGGCTACTAGGGTGGAAAAAAGAAGAGCTGCTCAGGAAGCAGCAAGCGCATCAACCTCTGAGCAAACAAATGGTAAACGTACAGAGAAAGAGGATGAAAACTAGGAATGGTCAAGTCAAGTGTATTCACTGCACGTTATCATTCAGTGCGCCGCTACTGGTGTAGATATAAAATAAAATGCTATATCCTTCTATAGTGATATGGCAGTAATTCTATGATAAAGAAAGGGAATAAAACTTAGAGAGGATACACTTAGCTTGTGTTTAATGTTAACTTACACTGCAGATTTAAGCCCGAAGGAAGCTCTTGACAAACCCCAATACTGTTGTGTGGGCCTGAAATTCGGTCTCGTCAACTTCAAAAGTACGGGTTGCATTTTCTAGACACCAGTAGAAACAATGTTGTCCATCCATCCGTAGATGAGTCTCCATGTTCAAGGAAATTGTTAGAGCTTTTCTACTTTCTTCACAGTCCAAAGTTCCTAAAATAAGAGCATGCAATTTCCAAACATGGATGCAATCTTTTTATTGGCGTAGCTTAGATAAAATATTGCACACCGTCACTGCAGCAATATACACTGACCATTGAATGGGAGGGTACAACTGTTTACTTGTAATAGTCTGTCAGAGTTGCCTCCACTTGTCTCTTCCTGTCTCCCTGTCAGGCTGTATGGTGGTACTGGTTTCTCTATGTCAGCTGGTTTGTATAGTTTGGATACTTCAGCTGTGTCAATTCATGGCCTTAGTTTTCAGTGAAAATTATGTACTGTGGGATAAACGTCTACAGTTACACACATCAAACCTTTAGCTACAGGGAGTGATTTATAAACTTGCAGCAACCAATTACACACATCCATTTTTAGTGCTTCATATAAAGAATCTAAGGTTCTCACCTGCTTGAAGATGACAGCAAGTATCCCTAGCTTAGGTTTTCCCCTCACTGAGATAAAATACTTTGAGACACTGGGGCTAAAACACTTAAGGTGATGCCATATTCCTTGATTTTCAAAACATTCTGACACACCTGGATAATAAAAAATCGCTATGCCAAAGTCTTATTAGTATGATCACAGTTGTTGTATGATCACAGATGATCTTCATATTCCTAGACTTGTGTGTTAGTGTTATCTTCTAGCACAGGCTTTTGGGCTTCCTAACTGGCAGATTCTAGCAAAACAGGCAGTTGAAAAGCAGAAGAGTGGACCACAAGTTAAAAGAAGAGTGGACCAGAAGTTAAAAACAAAGAGGAGTCGATACTGTATCCAACAGGGAACTGTTGAGAACATGTTCCTTTAGAATTGTACCTCATGTTTTGAACCTTAACATATAACTTCCCAGTAAATCGTGGTGGAGATGTTAAGACAAGAGAAATTTGGTACAAAAGAACAATTGGAAGAAGATTCATTAATAACGGAGTGGTGGCTCTGAGGCTAGAGATCTGCGCCGGTAATCAAAAGGTTGCAGTTTTGAATCCTGTAAACCCCAGAAAAGACTCTACTCTGTTGGGGCCTTGAGCAAGGCATTTAACCTGCAATTGCTTCATCCTGGGCATGATGTTAATCTGCATCCAGCTCTGCAAGTACGTCCTGTGACGTCCTCCAACTTACAGGGAAAAGCTGAGGTTTGATGGCGGGATTGGCACTCCGGCCACTGTAAAAAAGACCTGTGTCACCTGCTGCACTTGGGTCCCAATCCAGGTGGTGTGGTGGGTGTGACAATGCACTATCAGCGCATGCTCCCAACCTATCACTCGTAACATGCACTACAGTATATGATATTGTAAGGTTTCTAAACTCGTTTGGAACTCCCCCAATGGGAAAACACGCTGAAGAGTGTCCCAAAGCTCAATCGCCACGTCTATGGAAGACAGTTTATCAGTTGCCGGGCCAATCATGGTTTCTCGATGCGGAACCTGCTTGCAGCTAAAGCAGATCCAAATCGATCACGGTCGCAGTAGAAGCACTTGCCGTCAATGGGTGATGCAAAGAACATTATAAGTGCAGGGAACAGGATGACTTGTCCACTAACTTGGCCACGACTCTGCCTGATTGCCGTGTCAGTGTTTAGGAGAGTGGTTGATCCCGCTACAATAAATAACAATAAGTTGATTTTGCTAAAGTATTGAGACTCAGCCTTGTGTTCGTGGGTGCAAGACAGGGACTCACACATCACAATATAATTTGTACATACAACCATGGAACAATACCGTTGTCTTGCAGTCCTTCAGTAGGGTCTTTGACTATTGTAGGTCCCTTTTTGGAGAAGTTGGAGGCATTTCTGTTAACCACAGATTTCTTCCATCTGTGCACAGTGGCTTCCAGCTTTTCGAGGCTCCTGACAGGCCTTAAAACTCCTCATGTGACTTCTTAGTCCTAAAAATAGTCATCTGCAACTTTCCACTGACCAGTGCTATATATGTATTAGGCCTCCTTCCACCATTTTAGCATATTCTTCTTTAGCATACTTCAGGTTCTGTCAAGCTAGAACATTGCACATGATTAGTAAAAGTCATCTAATCACTAAATGTTCCTCACACAGCCTTCAGCAATCCTGCCAGATTTCCTTTTCAGCAAGTGTGTAGAAAGTGAAGGAATCTGACTCATTTCTGAAATCAGTGCACATATTATGTTCGAAGTCTTACACACGTCTCCTCAGAAGAGTCGACAATAATACATAAACGGCAAAACACCCACAGGTTTAGTTTCCATTTCCTATCTTTGGTGTTTCTTATGTCTTGAATGTATTTTGACCACTTGAGTAAACTGAACTAAATAACAGTTCAGATACTCAAACAGAATGAATTCCGAACGTAAGCCATGATGTTCACCAATGCATTTTCTTTTATACCAAAACTTCAGTCAGTGGGGGCCGACCTTTTACATTTCTTTTAGAATTTATGTCGCTAACCTGGGCGAGACTTCCATGTAATCTAAAACTGTGAAATCTGGTTCTCAGGGTAAATATCTATTTATAACCGAGGTGTACTCACTAGTGCCCATCAGTTCCTCTTAACGTATTCATTTTCTTCCAGATAAATCTACTGCATCATCCGACAAAGATGTTCTTTACTCAAATCTTGCAAAAGAAAAATCAAAGAAGAAGCAAGGTAAGTCATCATCAATTGAACAGTAGATAAGGTTGGTTCAACTTCTCAAAACAAATAAACACTAATTTCAACATTTGTCACTTGGTGCTATAATTCTAACATGATGGTCTTTTGTCCTGTGAGGGTGTAGACATGTAATTCTATTTACATATGAACACAATTATCTTAATTTGTTTGCCTTGGCAGGGAGAATGCCTATTGTGTCTGATGCCCTGTACTCCAATGTCACATTAAACAGTCCTTCAGGTAAGGCAGCGTTGGCTGGGGAATTGACGGAGAAAACTGGGCAGATTTGAGGGTGCAAAGAGCAAAAATGGTGCAAATGGTTAGAATTCTAACAAGGCCTTACTTCAGTATAGTTTGATTATTCACTAATAATTTCACTGATTTTAACCCATCACACAGGTATAGAAAATAGTTTTTCACCACAACTCTGCCATCATTTGACATCAGACTCTTTCTCAAATTTCAAGGACTTAAAACCTCTGTGTGACTCACAGCTACCATCTCTACAGCACATCTCATCTCTGGCACACCGAAAACTTGCTGCCTCTTTCACAGCTGCATAAGAAATTTGACAAACAAGAGGAGACCATTTAGTCCATCAAACTTGTTTGTTCAGCTAATAGCTAAAGTGTCCCAGTATCTCATCCAGATTCTTCTTGTTAAGGTTCCTGCTTTAACTCCATGTCTCGATAATTTGCTCCAGAGTCCCACAACTCTTTGCATAAAGAATTGCTTCCTGGCTTCAGTTTTAAATGCACGTCCCCTTAATTTCCACTGATGTCCTTGAGAATGTGATTCACCCTTAAGATGAAAGAATGTTGCCAGATCTACTTTATCGATGTCTTTGTGGATTCTGAAGCCATAGATTAGGTCTCCTCCAATTGTGACTAAAATAGATTTAATTAATTGTGTCTGTCAGACATGTCTTTAAGTTTCAAGTGCTGTTATGTCTTTTTTGTACTTTCTTGTAATGCTGTGACCAGAACTGCACACAATCCGCCAGATGCGGTCTTCTAGTTCCTTACACTCCACTGCCTTGCAGCAATGAGGTTGAGTTCTGTGATGGAACACTCAGAATAAGGAGGTTCTTCATCGATGGAGGATATAACCTTCTCATTTTATGGGCAGTACTCTCAATCAAGCCAAGAACAGACACTGTAATATCCACTGTAAGATAGAAACCAAGTAATGAAACCCACATCATAATGGACACTTTAAACAAAATTTCCTCATTTTGCAGACTGATCCTTCCACTGGATCCTTTTTTTCCTAACCCTTTCTTAATCTCCTCTGTCAATCACCTAACTTCTTATCCATAATTCACTTGAAGAGTGGAGCCACAGTCCCCATTAGGCAAATATGTCACAAACAATACCTTTGTATCTGGTCCCTCAGGTAAATTCAATATTAAATAATGTGGCTCATAACAGTGTAAATATCTTCCTTACTTCATTTATTGTAGGCGGAGGAGAAACATTGAGACATCTAGCAGATCATTTATGGCAGAACTTTGAGACGTTAAGATGAACAATCTTCCAAAGTCTTGTGTAGGACACTTCACATCCCTCGATCGTAGACACTCTTTTCTCTATTTTTGGTCTTTCACAAGCTTCAAAGGAAAACAGAATAAGCTCATCTCATTCTTATCCTGGATTCACATCTTTCTCTTGGTCTCAAAGACAAACTAGCTTGTTAATCTTTTCTTTTATCTTTAATCTTTTTAATCGTTTCCTTCATCTTCTCTAATGGCAGCTTTTTCACATCTTCTCTCTGCTTTTGCTCCTGTCTTCTGCCCTGGTCTTGTTCCCTGCTATTTACGTATGACACCTGCTCTTTCCTCTTCAGTTATACACCTGATTAAGAGTGTACAGTCAAACTGCAGTGTTTCTTACCTTCTCTTCTTTCCAACACGAAAATAACCTTTAACTGTTTCAATACATTCATCATGTATTTAATTAGCCAGATCACGCTTACATATGCCAGACATTTTCCTCGCTTTTATTTTTTCCTCAAGTTATTTTTGCTAATGAACATTTGTCATTTTGCAGATGCTTCTCGTGCAACGTCTCACACAGCTAACAAGAAATAAGGAGGTAATTGACTTTACTATTTTTTGGATAATGTTAAAGAAAAAAACAGATTTCTATTATTAAAATTGTCTCTCAGAAAATGGAAGAACTGCTAGATAACAATTTTCAGTCTACTGGCACTTCCTGCCCCTCCATTTCCCTCTTTTGGCCACAACTACTGACTGATTTTTTTTTTCTCTTTCACAGAATAAGCATATTGTGGTTTCTAATGTCACAACTGCGAAACCACAGCCACCTCAAGGTCTTCAGCTGGCACACCTCTGCTTGTGCAGCCACACTTGTACTTCTAAATCGGCTTCTTCTGATCTGCATGGAGTAATAATCTAGATGTGTTCTGTGTCTATTCTGGTGAATAGAAATAGTTAATGAAAAGAAGAACACAAGGAAAATGTTCAGTGATAATAGATCCATTGAAAACAATGGAAGTGACCAAAGCTTACTCCTTTACTGCAGTGGTTCTTAATTTTGATTGCAGCACATTACAGGGGCCCAGAAAACGTCCATAGTATGATGGAAAATAAAAATAAAATAGCAGCAAAATCTCTAAAAATCAAGCTACAACAGGGGTGTCAAAATTAAGGCCCACAGGCCAGACCCAGCCCTAGGTCATTTTTAAAGTTACTTTCTTAATTAATATCTAAAACATATTAAATACGGCCCACGATGACTGTTAGTTTTCTCAAAGACCTGGTGTGGGACGGGTGTGTATCAATGGCTTTTTGAAAGTCTAAGTAAATTGCTTTGTCAACTGTTGCAGTAGCCCACTCAAAGAAATCTGACAGATTAGCTTGGCAGCATAGTTCTCTCATAAACCCCTGTTGGCTGTTGTTTAGTATATTGATTTCATATAGGGACTTATCTAATTTACTTTTTAAGTTAGGTTCCTTACGTTTGCATGGCACAGAAGTAAATCTTACTGCTCTGTAATTACCAGGATCCATTTTGTCTACCTTCTTGGACTCTGGAGTAACTCAGGTAGTTCTGTTTTCTCAGGTTAATGTTCAAATATGCCAAATTCATAGATGATGTCTTTCATTTCTTCAACTTTAACCTGAACATGCAACTTGAACCACCATTCTAGCTGTGCCACTGGTTACCACTACATGCAGTGTGCCATGCAGTGAAGAAAATAGAGAAAATATGGAGAGGCTAGCCTTGTATCCCTTTATTACAGGACATCAGAGTGAGGAATATGGCAGGACTGAGCAGTTCAAGGGTTTATAGGTTTATGGAGATTACTATCAATATCTGAGGTCATTTAACAGTTTTTTCAATATATCTTTCATTTTTCATAATTATGTACTATTTTATTTTGGTCTGTCTGCTTTTCCCTGTTTTATTCTTAGTGCTTAGGTCATTGCAGACTAATAATTTTACTAAAATAGCAGTAAGGCATAATGCATGCAGCAGCAGCGTGGGACGTGACAGACACCATTTGGCACACAAGTCAACCACAATTCACACCATGTTTTACACCTCTCTCTGAATACTTGTGCTTTATTGCAGTAAAAACATTCATTTTAGAAACTTAAGGAAACATAAAATGCAGTCATAACTATAAAGGAATTAATGATAAACATCTAAATATGCACATATATAGTGCTGTTGTATTACTTTTTGCGTACCTTGTTTTTGCAGATATTTGCACGTGTTTCCTTGTCACTTTACCACTACAGCTATAAAACTCGAGTGGTTTGTAGTATGGGTGTCTCATATTCTGAAAGCTGGCTTTCCATAATAAATACTTTTTTTTGGTATAACTGTAAATAACTAATGATGGATGTTCTGATTCACTTTGCTGATTTGTGCCTTTTAAACTATCCATTGATTAATTTGGTTTGTGTGTGTCATTCACAGTCCTGGGTATATGAGAATTCCAGTGGGGGACTTGTCCCTTCTGATTGTATCACAAAAATGTAAAATTTAATAAGTCATCCATTATTTTGATATATATGTATGTGTGTGTATATAAATACAGTACAGTCAAATCTGGATAACTCTATATTTTTGGTACTCAAATTACTTATTGAATTAACCGGATTATCAATATAGCCGGATACAGCTTTTTAAGTAATTTTTTATCCTACACACTTGGCGCAGTACTTTTATTAAACTTCTCTCACTACTGAAGGCATGTTATTTAACATTTTTGCCAATGAGAAATGATCTGAAAAAGCATGTTCATGAAGCTGAACGGCTGAGAGCAAATAACAATCCAGTGTATCAGATAACACCTGCGCAACGGGCAGATCCTCATGTCACAAATTTACAACACATCGAACTCTTCTTTCTTCCTCCCTCCCAATACTACTACACGTACACAACCGATGAATTGCGGCATCATTAAGAACATCAAACACTTCTACCCAAGATGGAGGAGGAGGTTAGGAGCACGCACTGATACAGCATATTGCTTCACCCACCACGTGACAAACCAACTCAGGATCTCAGATTAGGACCCGAGTGCAGCCATGCAACGGGTGAAGGCTGGCGCTAAAGTGGCTGACAGATCATGATGAAAACATTGACTTTTCTTTCAATCTGCTGGATGCTGTGGAACTTCTCTGAGAATCATGGGATGCAGTGAAAGAAAGCACAATCACCAAATGCTTTCGTGTAGCTAGCTGAATCAAGTTGTCCAGAAACTCCTTCTGAGATGATGGATGACTTCCACAACATCTTTTCGCTGACTTCAGGATCTCTTCAGTGTCCCCCCAGATGCAACACAAAATCACGTGAAGATGGCTCAAGACCTTTGAGGATTTGTTGAGGATTCCTCGGCTGCAAAAGTAAAGCAGACATTTATCACGCAATTTTTTGCACCCTGTGAGAGGCCACCCGAACACCATCAGACAAACACCAGTTCCTTATAAAACACGTTTTATTCTCTGCAAAAGTCCCACAGAACACACAGGGCTCCTGCACCAAACACCCCTCACCATGGGCTTCTCAAATGTCCATGGGCTGCCTTTCTTCCCCCTGTCACTGGAGCTTTGTCCTGCTCCAGCTCCTGACTCTAGGTCCTTGACTGTAGGAAGGCGGCCCCTTTTATATCCACCCGGATGTGCTCCAGGTGCTCGTTGATGACCTTCCGGCAGCACTTCCTGGTGTGGCGGAAGTGCTGCAAGAGTACCCGGAAGCACTCCAGGCATCCCTGGAAGGTTCTTCCTCCACCTGCCCAGGTGCGGTGGAAGTGCAGGTTTCCTGGGCTCCATGACACTCGGGGCACCCCCTGGTGGCGGCCACAGGCCCCAATGGGTTTGAGCCTCCTGGCTCCGTCCCTATGGTTACCTCCTTATTCAGGGCGGTTGACCCCTCATGGCACGGGGGATGTATAAACCACCTCCTGGTCCTTCCAGGCGTCCTGGCTGGGTTTGCTCCCCCCAGCTTCCTGCCACAACCCGTAAAATGAATAAATGCAATGTGCATTTGGGCAGTAGAATATCAAGTTGAGTGAATTTTTTCCATTGGGGACGCCTAAATTTTATTAAATTAAGCAGATTATTGAGTTATCTGATATCAAGTAAAACTAATATTTTTTAATGTGCCACTCTGGATATTTAATAGGGGTCATGGCATTTTATCTAGTTAGCAAGATTATTGAGTTAAGAGGTATGGAGTTATCTGGAGTTGACTGTAATATAATTATTTATTAATATATATATAATTAATTATATAGTTAATATGATAATCTATATGCCATTGTCTTGTTTCTGTACACAAAGCATGGTACCACATTTAAGATACATAGTTATAATAAGATGTTTCATTACAAAATTAGAAGTATTTGAGAATTGTGCAATTATTAATAATTTGTTCGTATGTCAAATGAACAAGAATTGTTAGACTGGTTCTTGGATACTATTTTGCTAACCAAATGAGTCAAGACTCATGATTCAAGCAGTTTTTGTGCATTCATTTTAAATATCTTCTAGTGTCAGCAAAACTAAAGATGTTGAATTATAGTGTGCAGTTGCATGCACGGTACACACAAAACCGGAAGAAGAGGATGTGGTGGGACTTTTTCACTTTTCCATTTTCAATCAATTCGATCATCAGCAGCACCCAAAACACCCACAAGAGGATTTTGCACTGCCGTCAGATGCAGGGACAGTGGTGGGCATTTTTTTACCCGTTCCTGTCTGTACTTGCTCTTTATGGAAGAGGCACACCTCAGACGATCATTCACCTTCTGGATTGCGGTGGTAAGACTATCTTACGTTATCCATTTTTTGGAGAAGCAGTTTACAACGGGGGATCATTCAAGCTTGTCTGTCCTTCCAATAACTGTTGTTGGCACTTCAGGATTCACACCCCTAACATACAGTAAAGACTTTTCAGGACTGTATTTATCATTTTTTGGGGTTGTTCGTAGCTTTTGTTTTGTATATTTGTTATTACCCTTCTTTGCTGTGTTTGACAATAGTTACATATATATTTGGTGTTTAATATATTTAATGTATTTTGACATTTTTCTGGTGTGTGTTGTTAATATTCAGGTGTTGGGTTGGGGAATACTTTAAGGCGTAGGTGTTGGCCTGATTCCATCAGCTCCCTTATTTTACAAGGGTAGCAACTTCATCGCTACAAAAATCTGTTTGAAGACCCCCAGAAGTTTGGTTTCACTACATGCTTTCTTCATGTTAAATTAAACTCAATCTCTGAGATCTCATCAGAAGCAAAAACCATAATAATGTTTTGTTTTTGTTTTTTTATTAAGGGACAGAATGTAAAACAAATAACACATAAGCACAAGCAATGTTAAAGTAAGCAAAAGAATAAAAAATGAAAAAAGGATATAAAACAAAGATTTGAAGGACAGCCAGAGGAGGAACCCTGGCATGACATTTACACCCCCATTGAACAGACCTAGCCCCAAACTCAGATGGCAGCCTTTCAGCCTGTGAATGCCTGAAAATGATCTGAGCTGGTGTTGCAAACCCAACTAGTTTTTCAGTTTTTCTACAGATCACTCACTGTACTGTAAATTTCAGTAGAAGTACACTGTACATCAATGGAGACAATCCATTTCACACATTTCCATTTTTTTTTATTACCCAGGACCACACCCAAACCTGATTACATTCCAAATGTTAATATTTAACTCGATATTTTACTTTGTCTCTTGGCATTCCTATTTTTTCCAAACAAACACCTTTTAGATGCTCACGCTAGAATAATAGACAATGCCTGATAACAAAGAATAATACAAATTTACTATAGAAATTTATAATAGATACTTTAAAAAACAAAACAGAATATATCTGGTAGTTGAGTGATGGCAACTGGACTTGTTTCTTGTTTCACTGCTCATCCAAGCAGCTTCATCAGTCTGATGAATGTTGTTAGAGACCACAATTTATCCTCCATGTCAGTTTCACTTCACACCTGCCCTGATTAGGCTCGTTGAGTAAAACAAAGGAAGGAGAGGTGTGGGTAGATGTAACCGTTACACATTTTAACAGCCCCTCCTGCCCCCATAGAGTGGGTCGTTAAGAGTGGTCCACCTGGTGGAGGTGTGAATTGGGCCTGATTTTCCTGGGGATGGATGAAAGGGCAGCATGATAAACTGAAGACGGGTTATGCCCAAGGCCTCCACCTCTGTTGAGTGAGGTGTTGTTGATTCGCACATGCAAAGCTTCCCTCACCCCTCTCTCAAACCACTTGTCTTCTGTATCCAATATCTGGGCGTTAATGTCCTCAAATGAGTGTCCTATGCCCTTCAAATGGAGGTACACAGCTGATTCCGGCCCTGAGGTGTTACTCTTTCTGTGCTGGGCTATCCTCCTGTGTAGCGGCTGTTTGTTCTCTCCAATGTACAGTTCAGGACTCTCTTCGCTGCATTGAATGTCATATATTAAATTTCTCTTCTTCTGTTTCGGTATCCGATCTTTGGGGTGGACTAGTCTCTGTCTCAGTGTGTTAATGGGTTTGAAGTGGACAGGTATGTGCTGTTTTCCAAAAATCCTTTTTAACTTTTCAGACACACCAGCCATGTATGGAATAACCAGGTTCTTCCATTGTTCCTGGGACTCCAACTGTTTTGTTGTCCTTTTTGTGGAATCCTTTGTGGTCTCTAAGAACATTCCTCAGACTGACGAAGCTGCTTGGATGCGCAGTGAAACATATCTACCTAACAAGAAAGAAGTCCAGTTGCCATGACTCAGCTACCAGATAATTTCACCTGGATGACTGAGAATCTTCACAGACAAAATAGAATATGCAGTACATACATCAAGCCCAGGAACTGAACCCACAACTTCTCCTTTAAAACGAGACAAGAGTTTCTTAACCAGATAAGTGGACTGGTTACATCTCTCGGACTGACAAAGACAACCTGACTACAGATCCACATTGTTGGCAAAACTTATTGGAAATTTCAAAAGCCTTTGTGAAACAAAAGATCTTGCCTTTACATTGTTCTCCTCTCTTGATAAATTAATCTTAGCCTGGAGAGGTCTATTAATTTTTTCTTTGGTAATGACTTTGGCATGATCTCCAGACTACATATTGATCTCCTTATACCTTTCATAAATACAGTATACACTCATTCTGAGTCAGTACTTTATCGTTTTAACCCTTTTCGTCCTGGATTTTCTGTTTTTATGGGAAAAATTATTTTGTGAGTTATTCTACCTTCTACCTAGGATGCTCAAAAATAAAAAAAAAAATCATTATTATTATACAATAGCTGCCATATACTTCAATACTATTTGTTTCACTGACTGTATGCCAGTCTCTCCAGTCTGTGTTTGAAGCCAGTTGCTTTATAAAAATAGCAGCATATGTATGTACTAGAAATAGGATATCAGGGCCAAAAGGGTTCAAATAAAAAAGAGAGTAAAAAATATGTTTTTCTTTGTTGGTTTATTTTCTTGTGTCAGGGACCTGAAGTTAAGTTTGATCAGCTCTCAAAATTCAAAAAGAATTTTATTATGATTAGATGCTCAATCAAATATTTTCAGGCCTATATTATCAAAAAATCTGTCCTGTACTCATGAATGCCTGAAAAACACAAGGTAAGAGTCAAACAAAAAACTCCTAAAAAAAAGACTGTTGTGGTGAAAAAAAAAATCTAATTCAGTGCATTGTACCTTTTCACTTTAACTTTTTGGGTTTCATTTTGAGCTTGATGACCAATTGGTTTACTCTCGTTAAAGAACTTTACACAAGTGCTGACACTTGTTTTTTTCTGTGGTCCCTTCTGTTGCAATATGGTGGCATAAACATGGCAAAAAGATGCAAGGCCTACAAAAACCTCCACAATGCAGGCCGGAAATGTCATTAGCCTTTCCAGAAATGAGTCAATCCAAGTTAGCCAGCCCCCCAACTACTACCTACAGGTTACAGCCTACACAGGCCAAATAAATTAGGTTTTAAAAGTTCCAGAATAAACAGAAATGCCTTATGAGAGAGAAGCACCATATGGCTCAATTAGAAAAGTCCACAAAGAAAGTTTTATACATGAAGATATTATATAAATGGAAAAAAAAATGTAACAACGCCAAAAAAGAGGCAAAAAGGATATAATCCATATCATACCATACCATTTTATAAGTCCTCTTAATGTGGGTGGCTAGGGCCTATCCAAGCATGCTTCGAGCACAAGGAAAGGTGAGGACGTCAGTCCATTTCAGGAGAACACACACAGACACACACACACACCACAGTAGGGCCAGTAAATCAAAATCCCAGAGCAGAAGTAATATGTTGAAGAAGCAGAGGAAAAATAAGAACAGCAACACTCATAAACAGAAAGATCCACTGCTGGGTTCCTCTCTCTGCCTAATTTTAAAGGCATAAATATAAAGGTGTTAGCAGCAGTGGCATCTGAGTAGCCCTAAGGTGAGGTGCAATGGGGACTGCAATGGGCTGTCAGTTTGCACCTCACTATGCAAACCTATTTATGGCAAAATTGGAGGAAGATTTTATGACAACATGCATCTTAAAACCAATGTTGCATCTCTGTTACATAGATGACATCTTTATAATCTGGACTGCCAGTGAGAAGGACCTCCTCCATTTTCTTAATAAATTTAATTCTTTCCACCCCAACATAAAGCTGAAGCTGAATTATTCAAAAACAGAAGTCAGCTTCCTTGACACCACCATTCAACTGAAAGACAACACCCTTGTAACTTCTGTTTTTCACAAACCGACAGATAGACGGACCTACCTGAAAAGTGATAGCTTCCACCCCAAGCATATAAGGCGCTCCATTATTTTCAGCCAAGCAATATGTTACAATCGTATTTGCTCAGACCCGACAGACCAGGATAAACAACTGCAGGATCTCAGACAAGGTTATACCTCCAAAACAACAGACACTCAAATAAGAACAGCTAAATAAGAACAGCTCAATTTCAAAATGAAACCTGCTTATTTTTGTAAGTGAGCTGTAAGGAATGAGTCTGCCAAATTTCAGCCTTCTACCTACACGGGAAGTTGGAGAATTAGTGATGAGTCAGTGAGTGAGTGAGTGAGTGAGTCAGTCAGTCAGTGAGGGCTTTGCCTTTTATTAGTATAGATTTGTAGTAGCAGTATTAGTAGTAGGAGTACTAGTAGTGGTGGTAGTAGTATTTATTTTTATTATTATTATTATTTTTAATAGTAGTAGCAGTATTTATTAGTAGCAAAAATGGTGGTAGTGGTAGTAGTACTGTAGGTTTATTGCTTTTATTATCACTGGTAGTAGTGGTTTCTGTTATTGTTATTAGTAGTAGCAGTATTAGTAGTAGTAGTTGTAGTAGTGGTGGTGGTATTATTTTTAATATTACAACAACAACAATAATAATAATAATAACTATTATTATTATTATTAGTAGTAGTACCAGGAGTAGCATTTATTGTTCTTCTTCTTTTTATTATTATTATTAGTAGTAGTAGTACTAATAGAATTAGTATGTATTATTAGTAGTAGTGGTAGTTATATTATTAAAATTATTTTTGTTGTAGTGTCACATGTCACTAGTGATACTCTTGGCTTTATCGAGTCACAAAGAGTAACAGCACATTGATATCCTGGACACATTATTATTATTATTATTATTATTATTATTATTACCAATTAGGCCTTCATTTATCAAGGAAACAAATTTAAAAATTATAGTTAAGTTTGTGATGTGTGTTTCTTTTGTTATTTATTATTTAGTAATATATTCAATATTAAAATTAAAGCTGTTATAAGAAATACTAATGTAGTGGATTTTGGAGGGTTCTGCTTTGCCCCCAGTTTAGCCCGGGGTGGCTCTACTTGGGGAGCCTTATTTAGTGGCTGCACTGCACTTTATTAAGAATGTGTCAATAGGAGGCATTTTTTGAGACTTGACAGAAATATGCAAAGATGTTCCCAACAGTGGCTTAAGTCAGTGACATTGTGGTTTGGGGCCAGAATATTTCACGTTGTAGAATGTATTTATAGACCAGACATGCAGCACCAATTACCTCTACTAGTCAGAAATTTGTTTCCTGAGAGAAACCCCCACAGATATGTGCAACTAACCACTGCACCACCATAACACCCTGATAAAGACATCAGAGGGCTGAAAAACAGTTTATTAAATTACAAACAAAAATAAAACTGTGGATGATTCATTCATCTCACCTTCAATGTGGGTTTCTCCTTGAGATCAGTGTGCTGTGGTTTGTGGTCATTTCCTGAAAGCTGAAGAACTTTAACTATAATTGTTAAGACTTTCTATTTTTTTTATCTATAGTGTTCAGTTCTGTTTGAGGATATGAGCAGAACGAAGACCTGTGCCATTATTGGTCTTAAATGTTGGAACTATAAAATCGATTAACCAAAATTGTCTTCTGTATTTATTATAGAAACTGATCTCATAATAAACGTGCAATGTTATTAGTAGAAAAGAGAAAAATGAAAATTGATGATCTTGTGTGAGAGGTAGGAGATTACAGCAAACAGACCTAAAGAAAAAGTTCAGGGCCTCACTGGCACAGTGCCATTCTTTGGTCCGATGGAAATTCCTAAAGACCACTCAGACACTTTTAAAACTGGTGCTGATGCTCCAGGACACAGCAGTTCTTACAACAGCATGACAGCAATCGCAATTTAAGTGAGAGAACAATAGCGAAGTCAGACTTGTGCAGGGACAATTCACTGTGAGCAACTTGCAGGAATGCAGAAAATCAAACTTGTCGTTGCTGCTTTTTAATTAGACTGCCAGCCCAATCACTGCCCTGTGTGGAGTTTGTATGTTCTCCCAGTGCTGAAGTTGTCCCAGGTGGTCTGATTTCTTCCTTCATCACAGAGATGTGTGTTACCTTAGTTGATGACTCTAAACTGACCATTATATGTAAAATTATTTGCTTTACTGCTGTATGTCTTAAGGATATTCAGCAAGAAATGTCCAAGTGTGAGCACAAGGATGGTTTGATGCCCACACCAGGGGTTTATTCTTTCCTTCAGTCCAGTGCTGTTGGGATGGTTCCACAATCCTATGAAAAAAAATAATGGAAGAAAGAGGTTTCAGTAGTTGATGGATGAAATAGCAAAAGACAGGAAAGAAATAAAGTTGTCACGAATGTGTATTCAAAATGTTCTCTTATGTGCTCGCTCAGTCTTCATTAATTCTTGTTCTAGTGTCCCAGTAGTCACCTTGTAGACCAATGTAATAGTTGTGCTTAGTGTCTTATAACTAACAGATGACATGCTTAAATGCTGGACAGACAACTTCATCGAGGGTAAAATGGTGGGAAATAATCTTGATAAACACCCACTATTGACATCATGATAGAACAGTGCCGTCTTTCACCTTTACACCTGGGGCAGCTGCCTTGTTCTTATATGTGAGTGGACGTTCCTTCTGTTCTCTTTCTCCGATGTTGAACTAGAACTGTGGGTTCACCTCTGTTATAGTAAATCTTTGTTTGAAAACAGCAATATCAGATCGGGGGGAGCGTGAACGTGACTGAGAGAATAAAACTAAATAAATATTTAAAAAAATGCTAACCTTTACAAGTACCATAAATTTACACCGGCTATTACAGACTCAGATCAAATGTATGCTTTTATTGTATAGTAGTAACAATAAGAGCAGCTCACTACTCAAAGTGTTAATTCTGGGAAGCAGCCAGGCTCGAACCCGTGACCTCTTGATTATGAGTTAGCAGTTCTTACTGCTGCACCACCCAAGCGGTTGTGTCAGCATTGTACCCTAACCCGATTTCTTTTTCTTCGATAATATTCTTGACTGCACTTGTTTTGTTATACATACACCTTTTGTGAAAGTAGTTATTTGACATTTGGACTTCAGTCTTCCCACATTATACATTTGATGTCAAAATGTTGTCGTTAGTTCTATAATATGAAAAAAGTTTCTGTTTTAGTTATGTATTCAACATTTCTTGCCTCTCATTTCTAGTCATCCCACATTTGCATAGATCATTGTGACACGAAACACACATGAAATGCATGTGACCCAAATAACAATATATTATTTACCCTATACGACTCCAGACAACTCACACCCAGATTAATAAGACTTAAACTGGGAGAGCTTTTTGCCCAAGGTGAGCTCCTTTTGTAGGGGGGATGGGATAGCAGGCTGCTTGCTGCTTGTGCTGATCGACACATTTACAAAACAAAAGACGTTGATGAAGAGGTGAGAAGGAATTTAAGGTGCCCCAGGATTACGAGTTTTTCTGTAGGCTTCAGGGATTCTAGTGTTAACTATTCTTATCCTGCATTCTCAGCGGATAACGGGGCATTATATAGTCATCATTTGTTTCTATGTTCAATTGTAAACCATTTTATTTTAACGAGTGTTTCATTTTTGTATAGTTAATTACCTGGTGCCACATTAGTAGCACTGCTGCCTTACAACAAGGAGACTGGCAGTCACATCCCAGGTACTCCCTGCGTAGAGTTTGCATGATCTCCCAGTGCCCACGTGAGTTTCCTTTGGGTGCAGTCAGTTCAGTTTAATATATGAAAATGTTATTTTAACTAGAAGTCTTGAAGAGGGTGGGCAGGTAATAAAAAAAATACACATTGTGGAAAATGTTGGCCTCAGCAGCTAAACTTTTATCTTACAAGTGATAAAGAAAGGCAAGTTTAGAATAAAAATGCTAACCACTTCCTTATAAACATCTGTGGTAGGAACTGCTATCTCTGTTACTTCTGTGGTTTCACAAACTCTGAGCAGCACGTCACCCAGAACATACAAGCTGATCTCCATCACAAATGGCTTTTTAAGTCAGTCCAGGCTTCAGAAACAGGTCAGTTTTCCCTGGCCGTTAACAGGATGTGGCAGACTGAAGTTTAGATTAGCTCTCTCAATGCACAGTATATTCTGCACAGATCAAAGTCAGAGCCGTGCTTTCTTGTATCCCATTGAGAGAATCAACACTGGATTGTCTTCTATTAAGAACTCCATGAGACAATTTCAAATTGTTGGTTGTAAATTGAAAAAAGGATTAATAATTCTCAAAACTAGGGGGCTCTCCCCCCTGCTCGCTTCACTTGCCAACCCCCGGGCGGGCACTACATGCTAGCCACTTTGCGGATTTGCCGCTCGTGTATGGGAAAGCGGATGTACAATTTTAACAGATTGTTATTTTCTTGGGAATTGTTACATATGCATAATAGAACTATTTTACATTACAGCGAGTAATTGACCATAGTAAAAAATAGTAAAACATAATAAATTCATGTTGTGTTAAGAGTTATTCGTTGCATTGTATGTTTTTGTTCGGTTTGGTTTTGAAATGAACACACAAATACTTTTTAAACTTACACTTTTACTATAAAATTTCAGTAAAAACAATTTTTTGAATGAACTTTTAGTCGATATTGCATTGAATTTTGATTCCCGCAGGGCTCCATGGGAGATGGAGCTGGACACAGCCCTGTTGGGTGCCGCCAGGGGGTGTTGCAGCTGTTTCTGAGCCTGTGAGGGCAGGTTTTCCACCACACCTGGAAATGTTGTCGGAAGTGGGGCACCTGAAGCACTTTGGGTGCCTTATATAAGAGTCCAGTGTTCAGTACTTTTTGAGCCAGAGTCGGGTGAAAGGTGGACAAAGCTTGCCGTGGAGGAGAAAAGAGAGTAAGAAGAGAAATTATTTCTAGTGTATGCTATTCTGCTTGTGAGACTGTGTTGTGCCTGTGGGAAATGGGGAAGGTATTTCCAACATGGTAAAGAAGAATAAAACATTTTTGTTTTTATCAGTGTGCCTCTAGCATCTGTCTCTGTCGGGTTAGCGCTGGTATAGTGCCATCCATTGTCACAGTTAATATATATTTTTTATCTATTTATGACTTAAAGAGCTTGTGTAAAAAGTCAAATTTCCCCCTAGGGACAAATAAAATTCTATCTATCTATCTATCTATCTATCTATCTATCTATCTATCTATCTATCTATCTATCTATCTATCTATCTATCTATCTATCTATCTATCATATAGTGCATTTCATATCTATCTATCTATCTATCTATCTATCTATCTATCTATCTATCTATCTATCTATCTATCTATCTATCTATCTATCTATCTCATGATGAAGTGGGGTCCATGGATAAATCAGGTTCAATACTGGGAAATGCACTGTGGTAAGGTAATGCGTATTTAATTATTGCAAGGTCACTTTAGCAAGAAAATAATCACAGCAACAAGAAAAACCAATCATGACACAAATGATAATTCTGAACTTATATTGCGTTGAAGCTTTCAGCAAACAAGCCGCAAGTTCCTCTTGTGAAATCCCCTAGTAATACTCTTAAAAAGAAAAGTGCCAAAGTGGTTCTTCAAAGCAGTGCTGTAGGGGACACATTTTTGGTCCCTGAAAGATCCATCCACATGACGGTTCCAGAAAGAACCTTTTATTTATTTAGGTCTGCAACAGACACTTTAAATGGCCGTGAAAAAAAAAACGTTAACAGAGTTGTGAAATACCAATTGGTTTCTGATTTGAAAAGCACTCCTGCTGCCTTCAGTAACACATCCTAAGTTGAGGTTTACTTGATTTGTTCATATCATGCTTGGTCACCTACTATACATTAAAGATTTAAGTTTTTTACACATATGACCAGCCTTTTTAAAGCCCAAATAAACAATTTAATATGCAACAAATTCTTCTTGGAATGAAATGCTTTTCTGACAAACACACAACCCATTAAAGTGCCATTAAAGACCCAGTATTGTTAAGAGTCAAGGCAGTAAGGAGGCTCTTACTCTCTCTCACCCTCATCTTCTCCTCCTGTGTTAGCTCAGGTGCTATGGGGTACATGGCTACATTTCAAAAGTCCAATGGTCCAGCAGATCAGCAATTGTGGTGCACCACTGGGCCTGGGGTTCATTGGTTGGGGGTTCAAAATGGCAGGAGGATGTAACACTTTTTAGAGTTTTAAGATAATATTGTTTTGGTACAAAGAACTAAGAAGATAAAATAGAAATCAAATAATTCAATGTAATGTAGCACTGAAAGAAAAATATTTCATAAGCAGTTAATGTACAAGAGCAAATTAAATACTGAATAAACAGACCACAGTGATGTAGGGAATATGACGTTTATGGCTGCCCACATGAACATTGTTACCATCCCTCCACAGTC
>JANRMT010062797.1:1986986-2013970 GCA_026402145.1 Polypterus bichir lapradei | reverse complement strand
TGGATGGAATCTGCTTTAGGGATTTGGATTGAAGACTGCCAGAAGAAGAACAACGGCAGTGCTACACAATCGCCTGAAGTGGCTCCTTTACAAGGGCTGTAACGCTCTCCTTTGTTGTGCAGTAAAATTAAACTCATTGTTATCGGACAAGTCATCGTGTCATTGTTGGTGAGTAACCATAAATAATTAATACATTTACTGTATACTATTTTTCTTGCAATGTACGTATTTATTGCTGGTGACCTGTCTATCGTAATGGCTGTAACATATGTGATATCGGAGACACTCAATATCTTTAAAATAATATTTAGGTTTTACTGTATATAAACAGTGTGTGTTTATATACATAATTTCAATGAATCTTACCTAATATCTAAGAGAATACAAAGGGATTATGCTGTATAACGCTGCGGGGAATATTTATAAACAGTGCGGGAGAGTTTATAAGGGCTTAAAATATATAAAAATAACCATACAAACATATGGTTTCTACTTCGCGGATTTTCACCTATCGCGGGGGGGGTCTGGAACGCAACCCCCGCGATGGAGGAGGGATTACTGTATATATATATATATATATTACCAAACTTGGTTTTCTAATTTCTATATTGTTCTCAAAACACAGAACTTTGGAAATAACACATCACTTAATTAGCCCAGGAGTCCAATTAAAAACAAAAACCTGCACCCACAGTGTGCCCCCAGGACCGAGGAGTTTGGGAAACACTGTTGTAAGGACCAATTAAGGTGCTTTTTAAAAACCAAAGAAAGAATGCACAATATTTTTACTGTGAAATCAATCGCAGTTTATACACCGACACAGCTGTCTACTTGGACTGTCGTGTAGTGAGTTACTGGGAGTTCACTGGCAAGGCTGAGTTTATTTTTTTTGTTTCTTGTAAAAGTCAGGCAAAGTAAATTAATAATCTCTTTGAAACATGGGGCTGGATATACACTATAATCCATCCCATCCATCCATTATCCAATCCGCTGAATCCGAGCACAGGGTCATGGGGGTCTGCTGGAGCCAATCCCAGCCAACACAGGGGACAAGGCAGGAACCAATCCCGGGCAGGGTGCCAACCCACCGCAGGTTCGCTTCTTGGGTCCTTCCTACGTGGAGTTTTCATGTTCTCCCCGTGTCTGTGTGGGTTTCTTCCGGGTCCTCCAGGTTCCTCCCACAGTCCAAAGACA
Organism: Polypterus bichir lapradei; assembly: GCA_026402145.1. NCBI lineage: Eukaryota > Metazoa > Chordata > Cladistia > Polypteriformes > Polypteridae > Polypterus > Polypterus bichir. The sequence continues at coordinate 2,012,776 of JANRMT010062797.1, read as the reverse complement.
TACAGGTTAGGCGCATTGGTGATCCTAAATTGTCCCTAGTGTGTGCTTGGTGTGTGGGTGTGTGTGTGTGCGTGTGCCCCGTGGTGGGCTGACGTCCTGCACAGGATTTGTTCCTGCCTTGTGCCCTGTGCTGGCTGGGATTGGCTCCAGCAGACCCCTGTGACCCTGTGTTAGGATATAGCAGGTTGGAAAATGACAAACTGACAGATCAGACCTCTGTGTGTTTTAGAGGGTAGCTGCTGATTGCCTTCTTTTCTCCCCACATGGGGGACGCTCTCCCGTCAGAGCAGAACACGATCAGATACAGTGCCAGTGGCTGACAATGGAGCACACCTACCTTGGCCAGAATTACAATTTTTTTTATTGGTTTTTAAAGTTTTTTCCTGTTTTACTACTATGTGGACGAAGCCACGGGGGACAGCTAGTATTAAATAAAATATATAGTATATTTAATTATATTTCAAATATCATATATATAAGTAAATGTTTATGGCCACACTGGTGCAATGCCATTCCTTGGTCCAGTGCAGATTCTTAAAGAACACCAAAAATCTTTAACACTGGTGCTGGTGCCCTAAGAAACAAGAATCATACAGCAATATGACAGCAGTGAAAATCAAGAAGATGAAACACAATGATGCCAAAATCAGAATGGTGCAAGGAAAACTTGTAATTGTCAGATGTATTGGTAGGAGCAGAATGCTGTCACCCCGGAGAGCACTGCTGTGTCACCTCTCCTGGCCAGCCGCTCTCTCTGTGATGTTTGTGTTCACATGAAATATTCCAAGGTGGTCTGATATTTCCCTCAATCACAGAGATGTTTATTAACTTAGTTCATGATCCAAACTTGTCCATTACTGGGTTGGTTAGTTGCTTAATATGTCACGTGAATCAAGTAGAACAAGTAGTCATGTGTAAACCTGAGCCCTGTGATGGTTTGTAGCCACAACACAGTTTTGTTCCTGCTGTGAATCCTGTGCAGTTGACCTCCACCTTCCCAAGATACTATAATGGACTAAAGGGGTTCCAGCAATTGCTAAATGGAAATAAAAGGCAGGAAAAAAATGTGAGAATGAAGGACTTTTCTTATGTCCTAGTTGTCAGCTCTTTGACCAAAGTAGTGGCGTGTCTAGTGGCTCAAAAGTAAAAGATGGCCTAATGGCAGAATGGACTAATTCATCAAGTTAAAAATGCAGAGTAAATCAGTTTACTAAATCCATACTCTGTGTGTTTTAACATTTATGCACTTCCTGGGTCCTCCGTGCGTAGAGTTTGCATGTTCTCCCCGTGTTTGCGTGGGTTTCCTCTGGGTACTCCAATTTCCTCCCACAGTCCAAAGACATGCAGGTTAGGTGCATTGGCGATTATAAATTGACCCTAGTGTGTGCTTGGTGTGTGGGTGGGTGTGTGTGTGTGCACCCAGCGGTGGGCTGGCGCCCTGCCCAGGGTTTGTTTCCTGCCTTGCGCCCTGTGTTGGCTGGGATTGGCTCCAGCAGACCCCCGTGACCCTGTACTTAGGATATAGTGGGTTGGATGATGGATGGATGGATGGAATCTCCTGATGAACTCCTCAAACCCACTTAGTCCTGAACAGGTTCACAGGGGTCTGCTGGAGCCTATCCCAGCTAGCATAGGGTAGGAAGAAACCCTGGACAAGGCATCAGTCCATTGCACACACACACACACACCAAAACCACACACTAGGCCCATTTTAGGATTGCCAATTCACCTAACCTGCATGTCTTTGGACTGTGAGAGGAAACTGGAGTACCCAGTGGAAGCCCATGGAGACACAGAGAGAACATGCAGACTGCACCCAGGAAGGACTTGGGACTCGATCCCCGGTGTTCTAACTGTAAGGCAGCAGCACTGCCACTGTGCCACTCTCTTTTAATAGTTTTGTTCTTCAGATGGTTGAACCCCAGCTAATGTGATACTTTCAGTACAAGGCAAACCTCTTCATGTTTCTCTTTATGGTCTCACACATGTGTTTCAGAATCTTTTTTATTTTTTTTCAGGTCTTCCTGTGTTGAGGTCCTCAGCCCAGTATGGAGGTACGTGAGAGGAGATTTTTTAATCTGAGATCACACTGACCTTCTTGATCTGGTTGTCATACTCACCATTCTTGCTTATTACCGTCAGATTACTGTCTTTGTCTTTATTTGACACTTTAAGTTGCTCTTCCATCAGAATCAGAAACTTCATTGTGTTTTCTTTATGAGTGCTTTCACACACAGGACTGTAGAAACTCTTCACTTAACCATATACCACATGCACTTCAGAAGAGGTCATCCACCTGAAGCTAAGCATGTTTGAGCCTGGCCAGTACTTTGATGGGAGACCAACCAGGGAAAGTTTGGGTTGCTGCTGGTGATGAGGCCACCAAGGGGTGCTTACCCTGTGGTCTGAGTGTGGACCCCAATGCCCCAGTCCAGTGATAGGGACACTGAGCTGAAAAAACGGTGCTATCCTTTGGATGATGACAAAAAAATCGAGGTCCTGACTCTCTGGTCATAAAAGATCCCTCAGTATCTTTTGTAAATGGTAAGATGTATCTCAGGTGAATCGAGGTGGAATAATTCTTGGAAGAAGTCTTTCCACCTCTGCAAGCGTTTGTTGGGTGATCTCACAAAACTCCCATCCGCTTTCTTGATGCTGTCTTTAGTCAACTTAGTCTTGCCGCTCAATCTCTGGATGGTTTGATATAGAATCCGGTATTAATGCCTGGATGCTGCTTCATCAAGGTCAGCGGCTACGGTGCTTCAATAGGTTTCCCACTCCGTCTTCATCTTTTGAAGGACTGCTCTGTTCAGCTCCTGGTATTGCTCAAAGCTGATAAGTTTCAGTCATTTTCATTTGTCCACCAGGTCCAGACACTCATCCGAGAACCTCTTTTGCATGTGCAGGCTGATGGGTAGTCACGTGTAGAGTGGGGGTTGGCACATTCCAGGATGGCTACTGATATTTGCTTTTTTTCTTTGTCCACATCATTGGACTGATTGAGTGCTGAGAATTTGTTGGATAGAGCAATTTGGAGTTCTTGCTTGATTGCTGGATGCCTTGGACGTGTCTAGTTTAGCTTGACCGATGGAGATTTCTTGCGCTTTGCCCGTTGGAGTCACAGCTGTATCTTAGAACATACTATGTAGTGGTCAGATCTGCAATCTGACCCTCTCATGACACGGACATCCTTGAGTGATGTTCGGAATCGAGAGCTGATCAAGATGTAGCCTAGGATAGACAAATCTTTGCCTGATGGGTTTCACCATGTGAGCTAATGTTTGTGGGCATGCTGGAAGTGTCTATTCCCCACAATAAGGTGGTTAGATGTGGCAAAGGAAAGTAGATGTAATCCATTGTCATTGATCTCCCCGTGGCCGAATCTGCCCATTGTTTCTTTCCATCCAGACCAGTCTGCACCAATGTGATCACTGAAATCTCAAGCCAATACAACAAGCTCAGTCTTCACAATCGTGTCCAATATATGTTGGAGCTTGTTGTACAAATCATCATTGGTCACATCTAAGCTGGTCTCGATGTGTAGACAGAGAGAATGTGTGTATTGATGGTACCATTAATGGTGAGCACTGCCAGACAATTTTTTGTCAGCCCAGCTATCCACCATAAATTCGACTCCTGCTTCTCGATTTTTCACTGCCTGAGTAGTACAGCATCATCGTTTCATTAACTGTCGGTGGAAGAATGATCAGTGTTCCAGATCCGCGATTGTAATTTTGCATTTCAACAATCCCTTGTGTATGATTTCCTTTTGGTCAATGTGGTGACCAGTTTGTACATTCCATTATATAGTGTGGCGGATAATGGGACATCCCTGTGATGGAAAGACCGGGGTAGAGGTCATATTCAGGCGAATACTTCCCCACAGAACACTAAAGGAAAATCCCCCTGGCTCACAGCAGGGCCTCAGGTTTGGAGCATAGAAGCTCAACCCTGCTGGGACACGTGGCCACTGCCAGGGGGCACCTGAACAGTTGGTGAGCCCTGGGTTGCAGCACTTCTGCCACACCTGGAACTGCTTCCAGAAGGTGGTCTTGAAGCATCTGGAGCATTTCCGGATGCCCTAGAAAGGTAGAGGAGTGGAAGTGGCAGGGAAAGAGAAAGGGCTGTGTTGTGCTTATTGTATACTATACTGTGTTGTGTAGTGGGGAGCAAAGGGAAATGGCTTCCCTCACGGGAATAAACATGTGTACTGGACTTGAACTTGTGTCTGACTGTCTGTGTCGGGTAGGGTGACTGGTATGCCTCCTTGGTGGTCCACAATATATATAATCAGGTCTCTAATAAGCAAAGTGTTCATATAAATCACTTCATCTTTTAGTATGTTGTTCTTTCCTATTTTTGTCTTCCAAATTTTTCCAGCTTTGTGAATGGACCCCTTCACTGAACTTCACAGTATGTTTATTCAAATGGTAACTGCTCTCTAAAGTTCTTCATGAAAGTGCTCACAGAGAAGGTGGCTCGATGGCAGAGTGACATATTGTTCAGTTATCACTGTAAGTGAAACAGTGGTGTTTGTTTCCGTCTCCACCATGTTGGTCTGTAATTCTGATCTTTATTTTTTTCCTCACAGGAAATACAATGGTGACACTGACACTGAACACTACGACGACACCTGTGTATGCAGGAGACACAGTGACAATGGTGTGCAGAGTTGAGGGTGGCATCACTGACTCGATATTTTTTTTTTTCAAATTTGTTAACGGAGTCGATTATTTAATTCAAAAGTCTGGTGATTGCACTTACACCATCGAGTCTGTGAATGTGTCTGACAGTGGACTATACATCTGTAGCGCCTACCATACTGGTCTTCTTCAACCCTTAGCACCCAGCAATCCTGTTACACTGTTTGTTCAAGGTGAGTGTGAGGCTAAGGTGTGTCTGCAGGGCATAGTGGCCTATCACTGTAAAGCACAGCAGATGTGGCTTTTCTCGACTTTGCCACTCTGTGCCTTTAGACGAGGGGTGTTTGTCTTGCTGACAGCTCGATGGCTTTTAATGAATTCTTTCCATCTTTATGGGCAGATGTCCACAATGCGCCTCCTAAAATGGTGCTCATCCTGCTCTTTTCTTGAGCTTCCTGTTTGCTCATTCAGTCGCCGAAGAGCTAGAGACCCTGATACATCATTGAATTTGTTCAAAATATTTCGTTATTTAGAAGTGCATTTTGACTTTTTGTGTAAAGTTTCTTTTAGTTTCTGAAGTTCAGGTCTTCTTTTTTTGTGGCCCTGTTTGGTCAGTAGTGGCAGTACAATTGTGATTTAGCACCTTGGTGAAATTTAGAGAAAACATGAAATACAAACAGAAAACATTCATGTTAGTTTACATCTTTGGTCATTATCAATATCTGTCATGTCCAGTTAGTCTCTAATAAAGTCATCTGTGCTAAACACACAGTCACTGCAGGCATGAAGTGTTTGGGCAGAAGTGTGACCAGAGCTGTTATGGTGTTATTTGACATGAACAGCAGAACCTCATGTCGTAATAAGTCAATTGAGGTGGAAGAACAAGTGGGACTGAAAACAGTGATGTCTTCTCTAATCCACTGTCCACTCTATAAAGTATTGTTTAAGTGACTCCAGGACTGGCAGTTATGGAAAATATGGACCCAAACACAGTGAAAATCCAGTTTTAGTGCTACAGTGTTTGCTTTAACTGTTAATTTTCTGCTCCATCATGCAGGATATGGTGAATTTGGACTGAGCCCACATCTTCTTGGCTCTGTCCAGTCAGTGTAATAATCTGTCATCTTGTGCCACATTTGTGACAAGGAGTGGCACACACTGTCATGTCTTTCAGTATCTCAATGAGCTGAACTGAGCCACTGGTAACAGAAACATCAGGATTCAAATCCTGATCCCTGTGGTCACTCATCAGTCAAGAGTCATGTCTCTGTTTTTATGCTCTGGCACACAGTTCTTCAAAAGGTGAGCATTAGAGAAAATAAGGACTGATTTTAATAGTGATCTAACTTTTTGAAGTAAACTGTGGTGAAGGTAGCACTAGTGATGGGCTGCTCGATACTGATGTTTCAACTTTGAGTCGAGCTTTTGAAGCCCTAGTGCTCAAAGCGCCACTTCGAGGCTTGTTACAAATGCACCCGTCACATGATTTTGAGTCAGGCTAGTGTAATGAAGTCATTGATATCAGCGCAGTCAGCAGCCGATTGGTCAGCCCCGCACCTACTGAACTTCTTTGGCTCAAAGCGTAAAATCAGTTGGCACTACTGCATCGGTAAGGTGTGCTGACGCGAGTTCAGATCCTAATTGGGGCTTGCATATGGTCCTTGTCCAAAGTTAAAATAAGGAGTTTGTTAAAGCATTTGTGTAGTACTTGTCTGTAAGTTAACAAATATGTTTTGGAGACATTATGAACGATTTACATGGGGTACCTCATTCCTTGGTGTGGAATCATGTCCATATCATGGCAGCACGTGTTATAACAATCCAGAATCTATTCTATCCCATGTCAATCATATCAGAGAGGCTAAGAAACACTTCACCAAAGCCAACTTGGCATCACAACAGTATATGTGCAAGACACTCCTCATTAAACATTTTTAGCATTCAGTGATTTCCAGATCTGTTGCTGATATGTATTATTGATTTCCAAAAACTAATGTGAGTAAAAACGTGTGCTGCATAACTAATTACAACTGTCTTTAAAACAGAATCAGCACCATCAACAGCATCTTCTGCAATTTAGCAAAAGCCTTGGGATATCTGCGTTAATGAGACAAAAAAGTTGAAAAGAAACTTTGTGAATTCATCCAGAGGTGAACATAAAGATCACTCAAGTACTGACAAGAATGAAAAGCAGGATAGTATTAGGTACAAAATATAGATTTCTATCAACTTTTGAACTATTTCCGTAAAGCGGAAGTGGTACTTTTTATTCATGCAGCTGCAGAGTCCTTTTAGAATTGTTCAATATGTTATTGGTTTGATTTGTTGTTGGTTCTTTAATGCACACAATATAGAAATTGTCTTGCGGTTTACTCCTCAAATATCAATCCCTATATCTGAGAATAGGAGGAAGTCTAGACCAATCCCCTTGCTGGGCGGGTGTATTTTGTCCTCATTCGGTTATGTTATCGACTAAGTCGGGTTCAACAGGGAGCAAGGAGCCAACTGTGCGGCCATTTTCTTGTCTGTCATCTTTCTTTAATATTTAGCTGTGTCCAGGTGACTTAGTGTGGAGAAAAGTTTGGGATGGTTCGTGGAATTCCAATGTTAACTCATAAAGACACATCCTGGCATTAGCAGTATGAAGTATATTCCTATTTAATCATCTTATTGAAATATTTACCACATCTCTTCAATAAGCTGCACTTCTCCTTATTTTTACTATCCTGGTAATTTCTAGGCCTGCCTCTTTGATTTGATTTTCAATTTTCTCTCTGGAATTTACATTTCAAAAGGTTCTTGGAGAAGTGAAGCAAACATTCACAGACAATGATAAGAGGCTTGATGACTATGCAACCACTTTGCAATGTACGCTCACTGAGAAAATTATTGGGAACAATGTATTAAAGTTTACTGCAGTGGACTAACTGATTTATTCCTGAGTTACAACTCAACAGTAAACTTGTTTTATTCCAATTCAAGTATCCTGGTAATAATATGTAGATGACAGGGACTTTATTTCACATGGTGTACAGTACATGCTACCTGAAAATGCCTACTAACTACCCCAAAACAGACCCTCAACAAAAACGTACAAAAAACACTACAGTGCCCTCCATAATGATTTTTTCCTTGATTTCCATCTCTGCCTCCCAGTTGAAAATTACAAATCAGATATGATTAAAGTTCACATTGCTGACTTCCATTTAAGGGATTTCCGTACATTTCGGTCACACCACGTAGAAATGACAAAACTTTTTCTACATGGTCCCACTATTTCAGGGCACCATAATGTTTGACACGTAGCAATGGCAGGTCTATTAAAGCCCCCTTTCAGACTGCTTAAAGTCTGTGATTAATAGACATCACCATGGGCCTCATGCATAGAATTTACTCTAAAACATGGCGTATGGACAAAAGTGGAAATGTGCATGCGTACGCACAAAAAAAATCCAGATGCATAAATGTATGCGTACGCCAACTTCTATGTTCTTCCGCTACATAAATCCCAGTCAGGGTGAAAAGTAACGCTCGTGCACATGCCTGCCCGTTCCACCCCGACTCCTCCCAGAATGACACCTCTTTGAATATGCAAATCAGTATAAATAGCCCCTTATGTTTTGTGTTTTGTGAAAAGACAATGGCAAAACCACGGGAAAAAAGAAGAATTACAGCGCCTACCAATTAGAGGCAAGGAAAAACGTAATATTTGTTGGTTCAAGCAGTGATATAAACAACAAAAGGAAGTTGATCAAGTGACAGAGTGGCGGAGAAACTCGAAAGTTCAAGTTCAGAAAGTTGCGCAGTGCCTGAAATAAATAAGAAGTGGTCAGATATCAAAGTCGCTGTGAAAAGGCGAGTCATATCCCACCATCTGAGTGTCATATGGAAGCATATTAGTGTACAGATAAATGAAAAAAACCTGGGACACAGTGTGAAAAAAAGGTTGAAATGTCAAATTTAATCACATAGTTTATTTTGGCATTAATGTAAAACGTCATAAACTTCATCTTAAAATTGTTTAATAGTTTCTCAAATCCCATCTTAACTAAAGTGGCTCGTTAAATGCTTCATAATTCTATGTGTTATTCTATGTACTCTAATGTGAGTGAATCACTGCATGCTTCTTAAACAAGCTTTCTCTTACACTGACAGGACACAGAATACATTACATTCATGATGTTACAGCTCTCTGAACAATTTAAATACTAAGGTTTATACTTGATATTTTCATGACTATAGAAATTAAAGCATGTATAAAACATTAAGGTACATTGGCACAGTGGTAATGGCGAGCTGGTGCCCCTTCCAGAGATTGTTCCTGCCTCCCACAAGATGCTTGCTGTGCTGTGCGTGACCCTTAATAAAATAATTTATTGCAGCAGTACTGTCTCTTTCAAACGTACTAACTCCCGATTCCTGTCCTTCCTTTTCTTTCTCCAAATAATCAAATGCCATACAATCAGCTCTTTAATAAATGTTAAGCCATCTGTAAGCTTAGAACGCAGATTCTTCAAAACTTTTAAGGGACATTGAAATATCTTCATAGTACATGTTTAATTATTCCATTCATCTATCCATCCAGGGTTGCATCAGTCCCAGCAAGCATACAGCGCGAGGCAGGAACAATCCCTGAACGGGGTGCCAGCTCAATGCTACCACTGCTCACCAAGTACTTGTATATTTAATAATTAACAATATACATTATTTAAATGAAGTTAAAAATTTATCTCTATAATGTAATGTACATATTTTACTAAATTTCAATTTAAAAATGATGACAAGAGCCCTAAGAAGATAGCTCCTAGAAATCTAAATCGACTTAGAACCCAGTCATCATCATCTGTAAATACATGCTCTCAATTGAATTGAATTCCTTTATTGTTATTTTATGATACAATGAGATTCAAAATGCAAATCCTCCATAAACTTACTTTCCTATAAAATAGTAAAAATAACAACAACAACAATAATAGTAATAGGATAAAAAAAGTGAAAAATATACAATATGAAAACATGAGTGGCTCAGGTTGTGCAATATTACAACTGTAATGTCTGTTTAAAGTGAAAGTAATTTTACTTATAAGTATAAACAGTTCTACCGGGAGCACTTGATGAGCTGATTGAGTGTGTTTATAGCTCTTGGGATGAAATTGTTTCTGAACCACATGATTCGTGCTGGAAAGGCTCTAAAGCGTTTGCCGAATTGGAGAAGTTCAAATAGACTGTGCATATAGCTGAGGTAGCGTGTGCTTGATGCTGTATCCTGATATTTCTCCCTGCTCTTGACACAATTTGCCATAGAGCTTTCCGATCAGCTGCTGTACAGCTGTGATTCCACACTCAAATACAGTAGGTTAAAATACTCAGAGTGGTGCACTAATAGTAACAATGCTAAAGCAGCTATGGGATTTGGAATAGTTTGGCCATTCCGTGCACCATTATATGGTTACAGGTTGATTACAATCAGATGCCTTGAACTAAAAAATGATATGCTGTTAATTTCAGGGTATTTGATAAAGCTGTGTCAGGGATGTAAATCTAAAAAATAAAGGGAAACCACACAGGAACAGTAGCATTGCTTTGATGGTGGATGTCGCCAGTTTGCAAAACCGAGCGGAGAATTTGTGTATGTAATAGTTTGAGCTGGTGTGAGAATGTGCGTGGCTTTATGCCAAGTTTAGTTTTTATACTTCGAGATGTGAGCGTGGAAATGGACGTACACAACATTTTTGTGTGTACGCACCATTTATGAGGCTCCAGGTGCTGAGGGTCTTCCAACTTATAATGGACTGGCACACACACAAGTTATGAGTCCATAAGGAATGACAGCCTCTGTGTGTGTGTGTGTGAATGCCTGCCCTGTAATGTACCGGTGTCTTGTAGAGGGGTCAGTCCTGCCTCATCAGTGATGCTGCTGGTGTATAGTCCATACCCCTAATGGAATGGAATAAACCAGCTGGAAAAATATATGAATGAATGTTTATTCATTGAAAAATGAAAAGAATCTCAAATGACTCATATCGTATGAGCCACATGTTAAGTCATCCATTTGTGTGTTCACATCATGCAAAACAAACCTATTTTTAGTAAATTATTGTTAAATAAACTACTTTTAGAAAATGCCCTCATGAACAAAAAAAGAACATACTCAAACAAGCACTTGAATTGTAGACTGGATGACCTGACGTATGCTCACACCAGAATTAGACAGCCTGTCCTACTCATTTCTTATTCTCTGTAGAAAGCCTACAAGCTACATTGACACTGAGGCGACACATAGACATGGTGTACACCGGAGACATGGTGGCCATGGACTGCAGCATTGAAGGCAACTTTACTGGTTGGAGGTATCAGTGAGACAGAGGGAATGAGAAATATTTAGGGGGTCCAATTAAAGATGTCACTGGATACAGTTACACTATCCAGTCTGTGACTCAGTCTGACAGTGGACCATCCTGGTGTGAAGCCCACAGAGATGACCCTCTTCATCGCTCTCAGTCTGAGTGTTAAAGGTGAGTGTGTGACTACAGGAAGGACACGAGTAGTCAAATTAATCCTCTCACATTCTAAAGATTTGGTCAATTGCCAGTCGAATGTCAGTGTACCTCTATAATAGACTGGCACCCCCCCACCCCAGCCCTGAGTCATGAATTAGCCCTGATGGTGCTGAGAGGCCACAGCTCACCTTAATATTAAAAGAGGATTAACTCTTTGAGGGCTAAATATTTTTTCCAAAAAATGATGCTTCCATACAGAAATCAACATAAAACGTCTGTTGCTGCATGCTGTGGCTGCCAGTTTGCCAAGAATGAGTGGCAGGCTTGCTGCCAGGCTGTCTTCACATGGCTGTGACAACAGCAGTGGCAGTCACGGTCACAGTGCATTACTATCTGAATTCTACCTCTTGTCATTGTTAAGTGACAGTCCTCCCTGGTAAACATCAGTACTACCTGGGGACCGATCAGCTGAAGCTGGAACCTCACTTGTATCAAAATCTGAGTCCGACAAGTCAAAGTCCAGTTCAGAGATGATAGGCAAGACGTCGTCCACGGAGCATTTTGCTTTTCACATTCGCTTTGATCTCTTGCCAGATGTCAGTGCCATTTTTGCCATTGTATGCGCCTTGCTACTCACGTGAGCGCAGGGAGTCTCGATCAAACCAATGAATCTCTTTTTCCTTCGAGTGTCCAACGTAACGGTTGGTTTTGTCACAGTTTACAGTTGATTACCATCATCAACTCCTCCTTTTGACAAAAGTCGACAACACCCCTTAAAGAGTTAAGCAATTTCACAAAATAGAACATGTGTGGTTGTGTGTGTGTGTGTCTTGCCTCATGAGTGATGCTGCAGGAATAAGGCCCTTACCTCCTAATGGAATGGAATAAAGCAGTTCGAAAAATAAATGAATGTTTATTGCACATTTATCTAAAAAAAGTGAAATGTGAAGAACAAATTACAAAGACATGCATACAATGAGCAATGATAAAATCAACTAATGTATAGTTATAAAATATGGATTGCTATACAATGAAAATATAAATTTTAAGTTTATCAATATGTGTATCCCCAAGAGCATCTGCCTTGCATTTATTTTTATCCTTTTCTTGAATTTAGGCACTTTGAAATTCCCTTTTCACGCATATAGAAACATACATACAATCACCAATGATAAAATCCGCTAATGTAGAAGGTGATAAAATGTGGATTGTGCTACAATGAAAATTTGAATTATAAATTTGTCAGTATGTGTATTCCTAAGAATATCTGGCTTGCGTTTATTTTTATCCTTTTCTTGAATTTAGGCACTTTTGAATTCCTATTTTTTATTATTCTGACTCTGATTCTCTCAACATAACATCTCACAAGTGGAGCTCATTTAATGCGGTCAGTGGCGACATGTGATGTACAGAGGAACATGTCATCTTCAGACATTACTAACGTGATGTTTGACAACAGAAAATGAACATCTTTGCAACATATTAGCAAAGGAAGTGAAAGTATGCAAGTTTAATTCACACTTAATATTGTGGGACAGAAAAGAAATCAGCCCTGGAAGGGATGCCAGCCCACCATAGCAATGCAGATTGGTGTGATACCCTGAAGAAAATCTACACAAACACATAATGGACACAAAAACTAAGAAGAGAAGACATGTCTGTTCAGAGCTTAACCAGGGCCTAAGTGCTGTAAGGTGCATGGTCTTTGTTCTGTACAAATAGAGTTTACTTTCTTGATTTTATAAAAAAATCAAATACATGAATTTATAATTGTAACTTGATAAGCACTATAATGTGACACAAGCATGTGATGAAAATCATCAAATCCACTGTTTGTTTTTTAATATGTACTTTTTATCTTTTATATATATATATATATTTTTTAATTTTCATTGGTTTTACTCAGACACGTACAGCAGGCGACTTGTTTTCTGTCAGACCTCAACTTTAAAACTGCCAGTTTTACATTCTTAATTTTATAAAATAGTTTTTGTTATAAATTGCCATTTTATCTTATCATCCAAGTTTCTTTTAATTTCATTGGTTTTACTTGGAGCAGTGACACTCCGACACATGCTGCAAGTGGTTTGTTTTGTGTCAAACATTAACATTAAAAGTCTCTAACTTTTCTTAGCTTGTAGTTTTTATGATTATTTCAGTTACTTATCCTGTTTATTGTTTTTCTCCCCTGAATCTCTACAGAGCTCTTCACCATGCCCACCCTGACAGTCCACCCCGGTACCACATTATGGGAGGGAGACAATATGACCCTGACGTGTCGGTCTGATAGTCAAGTGCAGGGGACACAACTGAGATACAAATTCTACAGAGACGAGGAATCTGTAAGTCAAGGAGCTTCAAAGTCGGAGCTCAGAATTCCATCAGCTCGACATGAGACGTCCGGCAGTTACTGGTGTGAGGTGGAGGCAGAAGGGAAGAAGACTAAGAAGAAAACAAGCGAGCGAGTGCAGGTGACCGTGAGAGGTGAGTGCAGGTGTCTCCTCCACTAATCCATGTCTTTCTCATAGTTTGTGCCAACCTCTACCATTTGCTTTTCTTTCCAATGACATTATGATAAGAAAAATTATAAGCCCTTCTTAACCTTCCAAAAGCCTCCTGAGTATTCTGTAATGTTGCATGGATGGTTCCAAAACTGGGCTGTGAGCTTCATCTAAGTCAGGGGTATCAAACTCAGATCCTGGTGGGCTACAAAGGCTGCAGGTTTACAATTAAACCGTTTTCTTCATTTCTATCCAATTACTGTGACTAATGGATCAGGCTGTGTTGTCATGATTTTGTTTTTTAATTGATTTGCATTTGAATTGCTTCACTAAGGGTTTCTTCAACTTTTTAATCTGCTCACCTAAATAAGAAATTTGGTACCTTTGGAACGCTTTACGAAATCCAACAAAGGCAGCAAAAAAACTCTGCCGATATTTGCATTTGCGCTCCATGAGAACCCTCAGTGCCATGATGCAGTCGATGGTAGACTTCTTTGGCGTAAAACCAGACTGTTCAAGTCACTGGTAGGTGAGCAAGTGCTCACAGATCCTATTGAGGACAACCCTAGTAAGGACATTACCCAGCACCCAGAGCAGTGTTATCCCCCTGTAGTTGCTGCAATCCAGGCGATCACCCTTCCCTTTCCAGATAGGGACGACAAGTCCCGTTTTCCAGTCAGTTGGTATGATGCCAGTCTCCCAAATGAAAGCAAAAATTGCTTGCTATTCCAGGAGGACAGCCTTAGCACCAGCCTGGAGAAGTTCACCCTGGATACCACAGATCCCTGCAGCCTCTACCCAGCTGGTTCACCACCTGTGCAATCTCAGTGAGATTGGGGGGTTCACAGCTAATTGGAGGATCAGCCCCAAGAACCGTGGGCCCAGAGATATCCAACGTCCTAGCCGGAGGATCAGCTTTGAACAACTGCTCAAAATAGCCAGCGCATTGGGTCACACCTGCAGTGTCATCCGTAATGACTGTTCCATCAGCGGCCCTGACTGCGACTCTCCGAGGAACAGATTCGGATGTACGTAATGCTTCGATTCCTCTGTAAGCAGGACACGGGTCTCTAGACCACAGATGGTGTGTCACTTGCTCTCAGATTCCTCTAACAAATGCCTATTTATCTGCCCTCAGAGCCTTCACAGTTGTTCCTCTCAATTCCTGGTACAGACCAGAGTTGCCATTGAACTGTGTGCTGCAACTCCTCTCGATGATATCCAGGGTGCCCTGCGAGATGAAACACCTCCTTCTGGGAAACAATTGTAACACCAACACAACCCTCAGCAGCCTTTAGGGTCTTGTGACGGAAGGTCTCCCACATCACATTAGGATCGGCAGTCGAACCCAATTCTGCAAGTTCCTCACACAAACTGCGTGCAAACTCATTAGAAACAGCCTGGTCTTGGAGTCTAGCCAAGTCCAGGCTCATTTTTCCAGTAGGTGGTAACCTAATGTACTTAAGCTGGATCCTAAGAGTAGCAACAACAAGTCTGTGATCAGAATTCACAAACTGGGCACTTCTGTAGACCCTGCAGTTTTGCAAGAGCCTCCAGCATCTGCCCACGAGGATATGATTGATCTCCTTCACTGCACCACCAGTATTGGAGTACCAAGTCCAACGATGTGGTTCTGGGCGCTGGAACCAGGATCCAGCGATTCACAGCCCCTGACCATTTGCAAAGTCAAGGAACATGGAGCCACTTTTGCCATGGTCAGCAGACCCATGAGGACCGAGACAATCCTCATAGCCAGCCCTGTCAGTGCCAGTGGCTGCATTGAAGTCACCCATGACCAGAGGAGTGTCATCTCGTGGGCATTTAAATTACAGACTTGGTGAGAAGATGTGCTTGCATCAGAACAACACAGCCTGTCTTTCTCATTTTCTCTGTAGAAAACCCAAAGGCTACACTGACACTGACGAGTCAGACAGAAGTTGTGTATTTTGGAGACAACGTGACCATGGACTGCAGCATTGAAGGCAGCTTTACTGGCTGGTGGTATCAGTGGTACAGAGGGCATGAGACAAACTGGGGGAGTCAAATTAAAAATGTCACTGGACGCACTTACACCCTCCAGCTGGTGACTCAGTCTGACAGTGGAGTGTACTGGTGTGATGCCCACAGAGATGATCTTCCTTGTCGCTCACAGTGCAGTAATGCTGTCACTCTGAGTGTTAAAGGTGAGTGTGTGACAACAGGAAGGTCAGAAGTGGTCAGTGGTCACTCAGTGGTATCCACATTGGTATGCTTTGCTTAAGAAATCATAAGTATAACTCTTTGAAGGTTTAGCAGGTTTTCTTTTAAGTTCATTTGAACTTTGACAGCACACTTCTGAGCACAACTGAAAAGTGACACACGCAGTCCTCGTCTTCTCTTCTCTTTAGTTTTCAATAATATTGTGCTGCTGAGAAGCTCTGTTTATCGGTTTTTATTTCACTTCTCAGTTCCCTGCTTGAGGGAATATAAACTAAAATGAGAGTAACCGATACAAATTCCCTTGGCAGATACATTAAAAGAGTTTGCAAATAGTCATTAAAAAAATAAATGAAACCATGATATAGTTTTACTGTGGTGGGTTGACGCCCTGCCCTGGATTGGTTCCTGCCTTGTGCCCTGTGTTGGCTGGGATTGGCTCCAGCAGACCCCCGTGGCCCTGTGTTCGGATTCAACTGGTTGGAAAATGGATGGATGGATGGTGTGGTCCCCAGCTGGGACGCCCAGGAGGACCAGAGGAGGACTTGTGCCTCCTCCAGACCGTGAGGGGGCGTCCGTCCTGGTTATGTTGGGGGCCTCGGGTACAGGGCATGGAAGCCCAGCCCTGTAGGGACCTGTGGCCACCGCCAGGCGGTGCCCCGATGCCGGAATATCCCGTGTGGGACCTGGTCGGGGCTGGAGCCCGGCCGGGACGCCCAGGAGGACCGGAGGAGGGCTTGTGCCTCCTCCAGACCGTGAGGGGGCGTCCATCCTGGTAATGTAGGGGGCCTCGGGTAAAGGGCTTGGAAGCCCAGCCCTGTAGGGACCCGTGGCCGCGCCCCAATGCCTGCATAGCCCTGGAGCCCAGCACTTCCGCCACACCAGGAAGTGCTGGGGGGAAGACGACAGGGGACACCCGGACGGCTTCCGGGTGCACAGCCGGCACTTCCGCCACACTGGGGTGTGGCTAGGACTAATTGCCGGGAAGCAGCTGGAGCCCATCCGGGTTCCCATATAAGGGGCCGCCTCCCTCCAGTCATTAGTGGATGTCGGGTGGAAGAGGACGGAGCTGGAGAGAGGACTGGAGGCGGCCAGGAAGGCACAAGGACTGTGAGGCCTGGACTGTGGGGAAATCGGTGCAAGAGGCACTGGGGTTTGTTGTGCACGTGACTTTCATTTGTAAATAGTGTAAATAAACAAGTGTGTGGTGGAACTTATGATGTCCGTCTGTCTGTGTCCGGGCCAGCGTTCACAATAGATATAGTTGTATGACAAATTCAAGCACAAGCCATCCAATTCACCTTCAGTCAGCTTTGAAAATATTAAATGCAGAATGACTGACAATCTTGTTGGTCGGAGTCACATTAACTTGTACATTTTTGGAAGGTGTGGTGAAAGCCAAAATAGCAATGGAAAACTCACCCAGACATAAGGATAACATGCAAACTCCACTCAAACAGTGACAGGGTCACAAATCAAATCCACTCCACTAGCCACAGTGACAGCATGCTGTATATATAAAATTCAAAAATCCTTAAAGGAGAAGCCAGCTTCCTAAGACAAGCCAATTGGATGCCAAAGGTAACAGGTTTTTGGCATTTGTTTTAATGTGCTCTGTTTATCTATGACAATGGCGCTCCCCAGAGGGCGACGTTGCGGAGCTCTCCGAGTCAAGTTATTTCTTTTTTCTTTTCTCCTTCTTACTTTTATGTGTCGAGTTAAGACACACTCTGCAAACGTTCATTATGATTGGGCGACATTATTATAACTGAGAGAGCACAGCCATATTGGACTTTTCGACCCGATCTCACTGGAATTCCACCCTGAGCTAGCATGCTCTGCTGACTTGACGCCAGGCCGGTCCCTTCACCATCTCCATTCACCACCGAAAAGACAGATAAAAATGAAGGACTCGATGGCAGCAGCGGCAGCTGCTTTCTCTGTTCTCCCCTTCACACACACACACACTCTTATTCTTTTCATGTTCTTTTTTTCAGCTACGAACGTGACTTTGGTACCATCTTATAGCAGGTTTATGAAGGTGGGAGGCTTAATTTGCACATTTATTACTATACTGAGACATTATTGTCATACTGTATGTACAGCATACATTCCATTCTTACTTGCATGTGGTCTTCAACAAGCAGCATGTCACCACTACCGCACCATTCTTCTTTCATCTGATCCTGTTAGGGGTCGCCACAGCGGAATATTTTCTTCCATATCTTCCTGTCCTCTCCATATCTTCCTGTCCTCTCCATCGTGCTCTGTTATACACACAGTGTTCATGTCCTCTCTCACCACATCCATAAACCTTCTCTTAGGCCTTCCTCTTTTCCTCTTCCCTGGCAGCTCTATCTAATTTGTGCCTTCCTTACCTGGAAAATGGCTCAGATTACAGCGCAGACGCGGCTCGCAGCTAAAGCAGATTCGAGTCGATCACGGTCACGGTATAAGTGCTTGCCATCGATGGGTGATGCAAGTAACATTATAAATGCAGGGAACAGGATTAGTAGGACACTAACCTGACCACGACCCTCCCTGATTGCTGTGTCTGCGTTTAGGAGAGCGGTAGATCCCATTACAATAAATAACCATGCTGTTCCTGTTTCAAGCTGAATAAAGTTGCTTTTGCTAAAGTACTGTGACTCAGCCTCATGTTTTGGGGTACAATCAAGGACTCGCACATCACCATATGCAATATGTGATTATTGAATGTTATGTATTCAAGCACTGTAAATGTTCATTTGGAAGATTAACGATTATTGTTTGTACATTTATCTGCATGTCACCTGTATTTTGAAGATTACTTACTTTAAATTTAAAATAAACAACAGGAAACAACTCTTTTTCAAACACTGTGAACTTTGGATTTAAAAGCTGAGCTAAAGAAATAAATACAGACTCTCAGTGTGAAATTCCTTTTTTTAAAAACCAGGCACACCGAGTCTGGGAGATTTGATTTTCCTTGTGATGACTTTGTGACTTTTCTGTCTCTTTCAGTCTCCCAAGAGTCTTCTCATTTGACAGTTTCATTCATTGTCAGAGCCGGTCTGTTTCTTTTGATGCTTCTGCCACTTCTTGTTGTATATCAGATGACTGAAGGTGAGTGGACAGCACAAACCCTTACACTCCACTGAGGGGCGCTGTTTCGGTTGTAGTGTTCCAATTTCTCAGTAAGGCAGCAGTGGACTTGAGTGCAGGAGGGACTGAAACACTGGAGCTCATTGGCCATGACAAAGAGTTTGGAGAGAAAAGAAACACAAGGGGATCAGGAAAGCGAAAGGGTCTTTTAGTCAGTAGCTTGCACAAGAGGCCCTTGCAGAAAAAGGTAAAGAACCGATAATTATGGGAGATACTCAAGAACAAGAAGACTGGTTGTTTAGTGTCCCACTCTGCATTTATGCAAGTCCTGCGTCAAGGTTCTCCATTTCTCTTGTATCCTTCAACACTAATTGCACACTTACTGTTATTATCACTGTGTCCATTTGGTTCCTCCTATGCAAGAGGGTTTACGTTTTATTGGATGTCAAAGAATGTCTGAAATTCTCTGTGTTTTTAATGTTTATTTTTTATTTTTTTTAAACTGCAGGGTTTCCATGCTTTGACTGTGAGAAGGCCAGGTGAGTTTAAAATGAAAGACACAATATAAAATCTTTCATTCACTTTCTAACTATTTTATGTATTTTTGAAACATTAGGAACAAGATGGAAACCAACCCTGGATAGGACAGCAGGGTCATGCACAAATGCACACGCTCACACTCTCACTTGTATAATATTAATTTGCCAATTAAGTTAACATGCAAAACTTTAGAATGTGGTAGAAAAACCAGAGTATCTGAAAGATAACCAACAGAGAGAGAGAAAAAGAAGATGAAAACTCCAGAGCAGGGGTCTCCAACTCCAGTCCTGGAGAGCTACCATGGCTGCAAGTTTTCATTCTAACTCTTTTCTTAATTGGTGACCTGTTTTTGCTGCTAATTAAGCATTTCCCTTTATATGAATTGACTTTTCTTGAGACTCTGATCGCTGAATTGATTCTTTTTTCCTTAAACGGCACCTAAACATAAATTTGATGTGAAGTGAGCCAACAAATGGCCCTCTAAGTTGGGGTCTCAAACTCCAGCCATCTTCACTTCATTCAGTTTCTTCATTTGAAGCCAATTCTCATTGCTAATTAAACCCATTATTTAATTCAATGGCGCTCATTCTGCCATGGCGGACATTTTCAGAACTGTTGATTTTCGTTGTCAGAATGTTTTGTGGACCTTCACCTTTCTTTATTTTCAGTTATTGTGTGATGGATGCAGGTTGTTGTTTATGTGTTGGTTCATTTGTGTCTTAATATTGTTTGGTTGCTAATTAAAGAAAAAGAAATAATTAAGGGGACCGGAGTCTTAAGTTGTGCATCAATTAAAATTAAGGCAAAGAGTTAATTAGCAGCAAAATCTAGCCACTAATTATAAAAAGGGTTGGAATGAAAACCTGCAGTCACAGTAGCTCTCCAGGATTGGAGTTGGAGACCCCAGAGGCTCAAGGGTTGGGATGTAAACACAGGACTCTGGACCTGTGAGGCAGGAGCGCTAAACTCTGCACTGTAAATTTCTTAAAGAGTTTTCTCAGTACTTCTTTCTTGGTGGTATATGCATTAGCCAAGCCCATAAGCATATTTTCCTTTAATGACTTCTATCAACTTTGTTTTGGCAAGGTGGCACAGTGGGTACTGCTGCCACCTCTCAGATTTAGTGTCCTGGATGAGAACCCCGCTCCTTGTTACTGTCCATGTGGAGTCTGCATATTCTCACTGTGCCTATGAAAGTTTTCATCCCACATTTCCAAAGATAAGCGTGTTAGATTAATTAGTGATTCCATATTGGTCTAGGGTGTGTGCGTGTGCGTGTGTGTGTGGAAACTGTGATGGACTGCCATCTTGACATTTTTCCAGGGCTCTGTGGATATGCTCTGTTACCTTACGACCCTGCGTTGAATAAATCGGATATAAAAATGTTCCATCTTTGTTGTGAGGAAATCCTCTCAGATCAATTCACTGGAACACATTAGTGGTAAACCTTTTGGTATTCAAGTTTACATTTAAAATAGATCAGAATTGAAGCGTTATACTAAAATATATCATTTAAACCATTGGTAATCACTAAGACTGACTTAGTAGGCACCACTTCTGCATAATTCTAGGACCCTTGGTTAGGTTTCCACCCTAATCAGTCAATTTGAAGCGTATTCTTATATCCATAATGGATTTTCAAGTACGCCAGTTTGTTCCTACATTCCAAAGAGAAAGTAACGTTGAACAATCAACTGTGAGTTTGTGTCTTGAACTGATTGCTCGTTTTCAGTCTTGTGAAGTTCTACAAAATATTCTTTTCACAGTTAAAATACATTCTTGTTGATTTTTTTGTTTTTAAGACATTTTTATGGTTTGTAGTTCTGTGTCATTTTGTCTCAGTTGATGTCACATGCATGTCTGCACTTAGTGGGCTGTGACAGATTAGGGTTTCCTCGCACCCTTGTACCCTCAGACCACACGTCAGACACCAGATAAAAGTCCAATAATAGAATTTATTATAATAATAATGTGCACTAAGCACGCTCCTCTCCACAATACTCAATAAACAATAATCAATCCTCCAAACTCCCAGACGCTTAGCCACCCTGCCTCCCAACTCAGCTCGCCGTCTGGGAGCTCCCACAGTCTTTTTATATCTCATGACCCGGAAGTGTTCCTAATCCCCAGTCCAATTGACTCTCAATCACTTCCGGGTCAGGTACAAGTTCTTTTCTTCACCTGGCGGCTTGGGGGTATTGGCCGGGAAAAACGGCTGGCCTTTCTCCACATGGGTATACTGTATTTGACTTGGTTTATGTTTTTAATGAAAGCACAGTAACATTTTTTATTGCTGTGTTTGCTGCATTGGTTTTGAACTATATTTTACTTTTGTGTTCTGGTGTTTGTTGTTATTTGTATACTTTGATTATTCTTGTGGTTTTCCCTTTTTTTGCTCATCCAGAGCTAGTTTGCATTAGGCAGTCACTCTACTAGGGTCAGGTTGGCTTGTTGGCTATCAATAACACCTCAATTAAAACATTATTTTTATGGTTAATTTTAGAGTACTAAGGATCTCATAATATTTGTCACTTGCTGATTTCTGTCAAGCCTCTTTCCATTGAGGTTACAGTAAATTATTTTACCTCTCACTGTGTGTGTTCAAATGGAGGTTTGGCATTGTTATGATCAACTGTAGGAAAGAAGGTTAAGAGTGAAAAACTTCAAAACATGTGATTTAGTGATTATATATATACAGTGGAACCTCGGTTTGCGAGCATAATTCGTTCCGGAAACGTGCTTGCAGTCCAAAGCACTCGTATATCAAAGTAAATTTCCCCATAAGGAATAATGGAAACTCATTCTACAACCCAAACTATTCCTACAAAAATGATTAATACAAAATATAAAGTAAAAATACATAAAACAAATTAACCTGCACTTTACCTTTGAAAAGAATCATGGCTGGTGTGAGTGAGTTTCTAAACTCTTGTGGGATTCCACCCAAAGGGACGACACGCGGAAGAGCGTCCCAAAGCAATCGCAGTCTCCCAGCGCTGTAGCAGTTCGAAAAGCGAATCCGAAAAGATCGTTGACATGCTATAAGCGCCTGCTGTCAATGGGTGATACAAGGAGCAAGGAACATTATAAATGCACAGGGCACAGTACTGCTTGGTCACGACCCTGCCTGACTGCTGTGTCTGTGTATAGGAGAGTGGCAGATCCCGTTACAATAAATAACCGTGCTGTTGCTGTTTCAAGCTGAATAAAGCTGGTGGTGCAAGACAGGGACTCGCACGTCACAGCACACACACACGCGCACACGCACACACACACACACACAGCCACAATGCTGTAGTAAACAGTATACACTCATATGGATGTTGACTATATGAGTGAGGCATGCCGACTCAGACGGAGAATAGGAGAGGATTGCCCACAATCCCGCAGCGAGAGAGAGAGAGAGAGAGAGAGAGAAGAACCATCAGCTCAGTTGTGATCACATGACGCTCAGCAGACAAAGTGTATACATACTACTCATATTGCAAGACGTCGCTCGTTTATCAAGTCAAAATTTATTAAAAATTTTAGCTCGTCTTGCAAAACACTCGCAAACCGAGGTTCCACTGTATATTTTTTTTCATAAATCCTTTAACAAACACCTGAAAGTAATTCATTATTAAAACCCCAACCACAACCAGTAATTTACCAAAAATGAAACAGAGATTAAGTAGTCAGTGGAACAAATGAAACAAGAAAAAGCATTAAATAGCCAAAAAAAAACTCAAACTAATAACAAAACAAGAAATATTTTTGTAACGCCTCACCTTTTCCTGGACAATAACACTATATCTCACCACGCTTTTGGTGGTGTATTTGAGTCAGAGAGCAGGTTAACCCTAAATCACCCTCAGACCTCTTACTATGATATTGATAGAGTAAAAAAATATAATTTGCTCAATATGAACAAAATGACAAAGAGAAACAGAAAAGGCGGAAATAACTGTATGAAATTAATCTTATAAAACTACACAAACATAAATATCAGCGACCGGATTCATAAACGCACACCCAACCCCCACAACAACATATACAGTATGCCAGTAACACACAAAACAAAAACCCTTTGACACATACAACCTACAAAGTGAGTGCAGACCCTTCTGATAATGTTGTCCTTTTTGCTCTTACGTTTTCCCAGAGTCTCCCAAACACACTATTCTAGATGAGCAAAGATTTATTTTAGCTCACCCAAGTTACATCCTCGTGACTGTCCCGTCTGCTTCTGTCCCAGTATGTGTCTTCAAGGTGGCCACCTCCAAAAGTGTGAATGAATTCAGATACTTGAGGACAACACTAAGTGTTTGACTTGGTTATTCGAGCTGCCCTGTAGGACATCCTGAGACTTCGTGGGATTCCCCACCAAAGTTGCTGGATATCATAGCCAGCCTGTATACTGGAACTGTGAGTGCTGTGCAGAGTGGAGAGAGAACCTCTGTGTTTTTCCCAGTTGATTCTGGAGTTCTTCAGGGGTGTGCTCTTGTTCCTAATCTGTTCAGTGCTTGCATGGACTGGGTGTTGGGCAGGATTGTGGGATCCAGTGGCTGTGGGGCACCCATTGGTGAAGAAAGATTTAATGATCTTGACTTGGCAAACAATTCTGTGATCTTTATGTAGTCAATGGAGGCTCTGATTGTGGCCCTCGAGAGACTGAGTGAGAAGCTTGAGTGTCTGGGCTTGCGAGTGGTTTTGGATAAAAATCAAGATCCAGTCCTTTAATAACCTCTTGGGCACAGCCATCAGCAGTATGTCTGTCTGCTGGAGAGAGTGAGAGGTTTACTTACCTCGGCAGTGCCATTCATGCCTCTGGTGACTCTCCCTATGAAGTCAGTAGACAGATTGGGAGAGCATGTGGGGTCATGAAGGTGCTAGAAAGCATTGTGTGGTGCTCCTGACATCTTTGCAAGACAATGAAAGTCCAAGTCTTTAGAGTCCTGGTGCTTTCTGTTTTGTTATATGGTTGCGAGACATGGATGCTATCCAGAGACCCGAGACAAAGACTGGATTCCTTTGGTACTGTGTCCCTTTGGAGAATCCTTGGGTACCTCAGGTTTGACTTTGTGTCCAATGAGTGGTTGCTCACAGTGTCCCGAATGAGGCACATTACCTGCATTGTGAGGGAGCGTCAGTTACATCACTATGGCCATGTGGTACGGTTCCCAGAAGGTGATTCGACTTGTGGGATCCTCATTGCTGGAGACCCAAGTGGATGGACAGGGCAAAGGGGATGCCGACATAACACCTGGCTAGGTAGATAGAGGGTAATTTCCAGAGGGTGGTACTGGACTGTGTGTCTACCTGTGGGGATTCCAACCGGGATCCTGAGGTGTTTCATCGTGTTGTGGATGTGACAACATGCTGTACCAGTGCATGCTCCCCAACCTGACCTGAAGGTAAAGGTGCTGACACCTTTTTTTCATCACACAGAAAATTCCCCTTACATAATTCCCAAATAATATCTCACATTGCTCATGTACTTGCAGTCAGAGCTACTCTATCTGCTGGCTTCTGTTTGCCTACAGTTTGTCTTATTTTACATTCATTTGAACTTTCAAGGCTCATTCAGACACAAAACTTCTTATGTTTGCAAGTGTTAACTCTAAATGCTAGTAACTGATTGGTCTGTATAGCATTCCATCAAAAAAACCTCATATGCTAAAAATAAGAAAAAAAAGTATCTTGTTCAGCTTGAAAAGCTTAGAGATGAAAATCTTAATCATTCTCCGTTCTCCACTTTTCTGTAAATCCAATGTTACTCCAATTTTTTAAATTTATTTTTCTTGTAGGAAAAAACAGCAGGGAATGTACGTGAATGTCCCCAGCGATGGCACTTTGCAGATGGAAACAATCAATGAAGAAGGTGGAAAAATTTTATATAATTTGTTTTCAATAAGAATTGAACGTTGACTGGTTTATAAGCTGAAGTTGCTAAAGTTAATTTAGGGATGAATACGTTGGAAACTAAGAAAACAGCAGCATTTGTGATGCACATAGATTGTGGAGTAACGTAGATGTTTGCAAATTACAAATGAAAGCCTAATCCAATTGCATCCACATTTCTTCACGTGTTTAAAAACAAAACAATGTAGTCGCTGGTTAAAGACCTTTTTCAATTTCCTCATCTTTACCTGGGAGGACAGTTTCAATCGTTTAGGGTATCAACCTGGAAAACTGCCAGGCCACAAATGTGAAAGGAAATACCAGCTGAGCAGCAAAAACCATGGGGAAGGCACGTCAACCCAAATGAAGTGGTCAGTCAGACTCTGTGTGCTTCCATTGTACAGTGGTGTGAAAAACTATTTGCCCCCTTCCTGATTTCTTATTCT
>JANRMT010062797.1:1925193-1948850 GCA_026402145.1 Polypterus bichir lapradei | reverse complement strand
CACTTCTATCCAAAGTGACTTAAAAAAGAGAAAAACAATCGAGTAACATTGTTATTGTTTGTTCAGCAAGTGTAATGGGACAGGTAACAAAAGTTGATTGCAGTGAAAATATGTAATAACTGATACATTTACAGTCAATAAATCAATTACACTTAAACATCCAAGAATATAAAGCATTGTAGCGTTTTATATAAAGCATTTTTTTCTTTGCAATTAGGCAGATATTCGCAAAACTGATGGGTTTGTTTTGAGTCTGGATTGAGACTTGACGTCATGTAGAGGTTGCATCACCAGACACTGTTTCCTGGCAGATCTGAGAGGGCGGGAAGGTGCAGGTCACTTCATCAGTGTCTCCAAATGCTCAGATTCTGACCCACTAGCTGCTCTGTAGGCAAGCATCAGGGATTTAAACTTGATTCGTGCTGCTACAGGTAGCCAATATAGCGACAAGTTCTCTCTATTTGTATGTCGTATCTTGCTTAGCATAACCCTTGTCATTTGCTAAGGTCCTAACTTATCTGAGCGCACAATTTACAGGTTAGCCAAGTCCTCAGAGATTTATTGATCACTGAAGAAAAATCAGACATACTAGCAAAACTTTCAGCCAGCCATTAAAATGAAGAGAGACCGATTTTTCTGTTTTCCTCTGCATATAAAAGTCAATTAAATCACTCATATGATTTTTAAACCTAATTCTTACCCTCAACAAAATTCAGACTAAGTATCTGAATATTGAATATTACGCATCTCAGCTCTGCAGTTGTTCATTTTAAAGATAGCTGTTTATTGTTCCATGTACATTTATCTGCATGTCACCTGTATTTTCAAGTTTAATGTATTTAAATTCGAAATCCAACACAACAAGTGAATATTGTAGATGGAATAATCTTTTAAAGCACTGGATATTTAAAAGCTGTGCTAAAGAAATAAATGCAGAGTATCAGTAAGAAATTCTTATTTTAGAAACCTTGCACACCATGTCCGGGAGATTTAATTCTTCTCTTGTTGACTTTGTGATTTTTTTGTCTCTTTCTGTCTCTACAGAGTCTTCTCCCTTATCAATTTTATGCATTCTCAAAGCCAGTCTGTTACTTTTGATGCCTCTGCCGCTACTTGTTGTTTATCAGATAACTGAAGGTGAGTGGATAGCACATACCTTCACACAGCACTGTCAGGCCCTGTTTCAGTTGTAGTGTTCCCCGTTCTCAGTGAAGCAGCACTAGATTTAAGTGCAGGAGAGAGTAAAACACGGGAGGTCAGGGTGTCAATGACAAATATTTTTAAATGAGAAACACAAGGGGGTTAGGAAAATGGAAGGGTCTTTAAGTCAGCAGCTTGCACAAGAGTCCCTTGCAGGGATAGGTAAAGAACAGATAATTATAGGAGATACCAAAGAAGAAGAAACTTTGTGAAGTGTCCCACTCCGTATTTATGCAAGTTCGGCATCAATGTGTTCTTCAGCATTAGTTGAAAAACTGTTAGTACGTCTGTGTCCATTTGCTTGCTCTTGGATGTCAAAGAACATTTGAAAAGTCTGTGGGTGTCCAAGTTTTGTTTTTTTGTCTTTTTTAACTGCAGGTTTTCCTTGCTTTGGCAGTAAGAAGGCCAGGTGAGTCTTTCTTCATCAAAAATGAAAGTATTTCACTTTGAATAATTAAAGTAATTTTATCTAGCTATGAATGTTCTTTTTCCTTTATGGTGATATTTGGACAGTTTTATAAATACAAAACAATTGTACTGAACTTGTAGTGCAGGATTGTAAATTAAAATGAAAGAAACTTTAAGAACTTTCTAACTATTTTGTCTATTTAGGAAATGATAGGTACAAAATGAAAACCAAGCTATTTATGATCTATGCTTTTCATCCCCACAGTTGTAAGTGCCAACAACACAAGACTAGGCTCTATAGCCATAACTCCTTGCAGTATTGGAAATTAAGATTAAAGCTATCATATGTAATAATATATAACCTTAATTTAATATTACAGAATGACAGCAAAGTTCAGAAGCAATGTCTCTATGACCAAACAGTGAACTTTTTGATCTGGAATGTCAAAGGTCTCAATTATGAACTAAAGAAAAAGAAAGTATTCTCTCACTTAACAGCTCTACATGTCAAGATAGCGTTTTTACAGGAGATCCACTTATTAAACAAGGATCAGTTTCCAAAGAGACTGGACTGGGAAAATATTCCACTTTAGCTATACAAAAAAAAAAAAAAAACTACAGGTGTGGGAATCTTAATTCACAGAACAATTTCATTTGTAATATCAGATGTAATATCAGATCCTGAAGAGCAATATGTGATGGTTTTTGGTAATTTATTAAATTGTAATGTGATTTTGATAAATATCTACACACCCAATGTGAATGATAGAGATTTCATCCAAAAATGTATCTGCATCCTTTCCTAACTTGAACACTCACAAAATTATAATGGCCAGAGACTTTAATTGTGTTTTAAATCAGACCTGGATTGGTCTTACAGGGATAACAACATCTAACACTGCCAAAAAATTCACACAGTTTTTAATTTATCATAACTTATCAGACGCATGGAGATTTCTAAATCCATACTTAAGGGCATATTCCTTCTTCTCACCAGTACATCATTGTTTCTCAAGAATTGATTATTTCTTTATAGATAACAATTTCTTGTCCACGATCAAATCTTGCAAACACTACTTACGACACTATTGTTATCTCCAACCATGCCCCTCTGATCATGGAGCTCACATCTCTATGACCTACATACTCATCTCTCAGCTGGCACCTTAATCTCCTGTCATTAGCTGATGATAACTGTACAGGATTTATATCCAAGCAAATTGAATTTTTTTTCAGAGACAAATGCATTTTCTGAGGTTTCTGCAGGAATACTCTGGGAAACTCTGAAGGACAGATTATCTCATAACTTTTCCACACAATTTAATCGGAAACTAAGAAGGCATCAGAGTTAATCAGTGAAATAACCAGAATAGATCAAGAACATGCCAGGACTCCAAATGAGGCACATTTTAGGAAAAAACAGGATTTGCAATCAGAACTCAACCTCTTGACAACAAAAGAAACAGAACATCATTACTCCGAACACGGAGAGAAGGCTAACAAGATCTTAGCGCACCAAATCCATAAGCAATTTTATTACAAGCTATTAAAACCTGGACATTGACACAAATAGATGAACACACACTAGCCTGGGTCTGCAATCCTGCAACACTTCTTTATATTCCTTTCTTTGTACACCAGTAAATACAAGGTATCGTCAATATACTAACAGTCCATTTGTCCTTCATTCACTTAGAATATAAAATCAATATAGGAAGCACTTATAAGTTAGAGAATATTTTATCTGTGGCACCTTTACATGAGCACCACATTTTTCCACCCTCTCGAACTTACACAATTGTCAATGTTTGGAAAACGTATGGGATTATATTATTTAGAGATTTGTATATAAATAATGATTTTTCATCCTATGAACAATCACACTCCAAATTTAATCCCCCATCAACACAATTTTTCCACTATCTCCAAATTAGAAACTTTGATAAACAACATCTCTCTAGTTTTCCTTACCTTCCACCTATTTCTATTTCAGAAGAGATATTGATCAGTTTTGAGGACTCAGACAGCATTTCTATAAT
Organism: Polypterus bichir lapradei; assembly: GCA_026402145.1. Classification (NCBI taxonomy): domain Eukaryota; kingdom Metazoa; phylum Chordata; class Cladistia; order Polypteriformes; family Polypteridae; genus Polypterus; species Polypterus bichir. Next base: position 1,945,203 of record JANRMT010062797.1, on the reverse strand, counting down.
ATATAAAAAACATTTGAAAGTCCTTTCCTTTAAAAGATCCCAGAGCACAGTGGAAAAAGGATCTCTTACTCAGTATTCAGAAACTGAGTGGAAGGCAGCCACATACAGAATTTACTCTAGCACCACATTCAACTTAAAATCTTTTATCAAGCACATCTGTCTCATTTGTCCAAAATGTTTTCAGGGCAACATCCAAACTGTGAACATTGCAATCAAGCCCCAGCTTCACTGAGCCATATGTTTTGAATGTGTACCAAATTAACATCATTCTGGACGAAAAATGTTAAATGCCTCTCAGACAGCCTTGGTGGCACAATCCCTCCTAACCCATTAACAGCTGTGTTTGGTGGACTCCCAGATGTGCTTAAAGTGAAGAAGGACAAACAAACTGTGATTGCTTTTACTTCACTATTGGCACGTAGACTTATCTTGCTCATCTGGAAGCATCCTAACTCACCTCTTTTAAGACAGTGGGTAACTGATGTTATGTACTATTTGAAATTGGAAAAAATCGAATTCCTACTTAAAGGATCTGTACAAAACTTTTTTAAAACTTGGCAGGACCTAATCAATAATATTTTACATTAAGTATTTATATTGGCGGATAAGACTCCTTTCTCTCTTAACTACTCTTAACAGTTTTGCTCTTGTTGTTGGCCTTCCTCTCTTTCTCATTGGTTGGAATTGATTTCATTTTAGTTTTGTTAAGTTTGACTTAATTGTATGGAATGTTATATGCTTTTAATAAATTCAATAAAAGATTAAATAATAATAATGGTTAAATTAATTTTATCTGGCTATGAATGTTCTGTTTCCTTTATGGTGATATTTGGCCAGTTTTATAAATACAATACAATTGTACTGAACATGTAGTGCAAGATTGTAAGTTAAAATGAAATAAACTTTAAGATCTCAGGCATTAACTTTCTAACTACTTTGCCTATTTAGGAAATGATAAGCACAAGATGGAAACCAAACCTGAACAGGATGCCATGGCACCACATGGCAGAGTCATACACACTTGTACGATATAAATTTGCAAATTAACTTAACACGGACAATTTTGGAATGTAGAAAAACTGGAGTATCCCAAAATACAGAGACAGAAAAGGAAGATGCAGACCCCTTAGGCTTCAATGCTCAGGATTTAAACCCATGATTTTGGACATGTGAGGCAGCAGCGCTAATCACATCACTATAAATTTCATAAAGACTCTTCTCAGTACTTTTTTCTTGGTACTTTCATCCATCAGCCAGACCCATAACTACATTTTCATTCAACCACTTCTACCAGCTTTGTTTTGGCAAGATGGCACAGTGGGCAGTGCAGCCACCTCTCATATTTAGTGTCCTGGATGAGAATCCTGCATCTGGTACTGTCCATGTGGAGTCTGCACATTCACGCTGTGCCTATGAAAGTTTTCCTCTCACATTCCCAAGGATGAGCCTATTAGATTCACTGGAGATTCCAAATTGGTCCCATGTTGATTGGATATGAGAATGATCTGCTCTGTTTCATCTTTCTTGTACGGAAACATTAGAACATTAGAACAATCTAGATGAGAACAGGCCATTCAGTCCAACAAAGCTTGCCAGTCCTCTTCACTTATTTTTTCCAAAAAAACATTAAGTCGAAGTTTTGAAAGTCCCTAAAGTCTTACTGTCTACCACACTACTTGGTCACTTATTCCAAGTGTCTATTATTCTTTGTGTAAAGAAAAATTTCCTAATGTTTGTGTGAAATTTACCCTTAACAAGAAACCCTCTTAGATCAGTTCACTGGAACACATTATTGGTAAAATACATGGTGTATTCAATTTTATATTTAAGTGTTATAATAAAATACAGGCAGTCCCCGGGTTAAGTACGAGACAGGGACTCTAGGTTTGTACTTAAGTTGAATTTGTATGTAAGTCGGAACAGGTACATTATTTTAATAAATGCTATTGTTAACCAACTGTAACCAAGTGCTCTTCCAATGAATGATGGAGTTTCACCTCTTTCTGATCTTTTTATTATTTCTACTTTATTTTCAATGGTCAAGGTTTTTCTCTTCTTTACTTTTTCACCAGCACTTGCATCAGATTTGTGTTTCAGAGACATTGTTGCAGGGTGAAGACAAAAGGTTAAGATGAGCTCTTCTGCACAGCACTGTACACGTTATCACAGCAGGAAGGCACCAGATGTCAACACATCTGATGTATAGGGTGGTCCAGATCTAATTATGTAATTTTCATTACGCTATAACTTATTCAGTTTATTACATAGAAAATCACCCGAAAAATCCTCGACCATCAAGAAGTGTGCGAACTGACGACACAAAGAATCATCTTCGCACCAAACTGGAATCGTCCCTGCATAAATCAAAGTCATCCAGATGATCTGGATCTGCATAATTAGATCTGGACCACCCTGCACTGACAAGAGACAACATCCTGCTATGTGCGTAACAGTACAAGCAGGCTTGCTATTGAGAATGAATGGGGGCAGCGAGGGGCGGTTCATCACCAGCCCACCTCACAGTCACCTCCACTACAGTATGCTGCCTGGCACCGCCCCCATTCAACATTCAGCCATCCGAGACACACTACAATGCTACCTTCCCGCCGCTTCATTCACCCTCAATGGCCTCCATTCAGCCACAATCGGGTCACCGCTTGCAACGTTACCAGCCACCCACCGAGAATGAACGGGCAGCCGTGTGTGGTGTCGGGGGCCACCCGAGGGAAACTACAGCAAGCAGTGAAATCGCCCCCCTCCAGCCACCGTTTGCAGCGTCCCCAGGCCAAAGAGGACGGAGCGGCAGTTACTGAGGCACATGTCGTAGGTCGGATGTCCATAACCTGGGGATTACCTGTACTGTAAATCATTTAAACAATTGGTAATCAGTAAGAGTGAATTAGCAGGCATCACTGCCACATCATTTTAGTACCCTTGGCTTCCATCCTGGACAGTCAATGTGCCTCTTGAACTGACTGCTCATTTTCTCTCTTGTGAAGTTCCACAAAATATTCTTTTCCCAGTTAAAATACATTTTATCTTGTTAGATCATTTTATCTCAGTTGAGGTTGCATGCATGTCTGCACTTATTGGATGCATCTGCTTGTGTGACACACCACCGCAGTGTTTAATTTTCCTAAAAGAAGTGGTTTTCTGTTTTTAACGATAGCACAGTAACAGTTTTTGTTGGTATGTTTGATGCGTTGGTTTTGCACTATATTTTAGTTTTGTGTTTTGGCCTTTGTTGCTTTTGTATATTTTGATTATTCTCGTGGTTTTCCCTTTTTTTGTGATCAACATGAGCTTGTTTTTATTAGGCAGTTACTCACATGTCACTCTACTGGGGTCAGGTTGACTTGTGGACTATCAGTAAGACAATTTTTTAGGGTACTAAGGATCTCATAATGTTTCAGCACTTACTGACTTCTGTCACGGCTCTCACTCTCTATCAACCATGGAGTTTACAGCAAATTATTTTACTTCTTACTGTATTTTTTTCAGACAGAAGTCTGACATTGTTATGATCAGGTCTAAGAAAGAAGGTTAAGACTGAAAAACATCAAAACATATGATTGATAATCTTAGATACAGGGGGTCACTATACACTTTTAATAAATTCCTAAAAATTACAAAAGAAACTGAGTTTATTAATATTTCTAGAATCAGCAAAGGAATCATTGCAGTTTTACTTGCTAGGCTTGCTATCACGCTCCAACGCCTTGAAGACTAGTTGTATACCTCCACATGAGCGCTTCCATTTTCGACAACTTTCAGCCATCTTCAGACGCAAGCCTCTCAGACGTTTTGTAGCATCTCTTCCCCGACCGCGCTGCAGGCCGTGTAGATTCTTTCCTCAAGGTTACGGGATTTAGTGGCATTTGAGGGGACCCCTTCCACCGATGCATCGGTCAGGAAACTTCATGTTCTGGAAATCTCTGACTAACCTGGCAGAGTGGGGAGGGGTGCCATGGTTAAGGGAATGATACGCTTACAAAAACTGCAAAGCCTAAGTTGTCATATGCTGATGGCTTAAGTCTCTTCGAATGATACCTGGAACGAAATAGAAAAAAGGAAGTGTATAGTGACTTTTGGGACATCCTGTATAAATGCCTACGTGTTGAAGTGTTTGTGTCTGTCTGTCCAGCCCAGGAAGTGAGAGGTGGAGTCAGGGTATGGGCTCCACCTCCAAGGAAAGAGAAACCCGCTTAGTTGCTAATATACAAGTGAGGTTAGAACATCAGCAAACCGGTATCCCTTTTACTTTTCCTACCGCCACTAATACAAAAGCGGGGCGAGTACATCAGTAAAATTAAACCTCAGAAGAAAGACAAAGTCGCTTACCCGCTAAAGGCATAAGTGATGTGAGAACATCGGCAAAACAAAACCTTCTAGGAGAGTGACGCCCAGAGTCCTTTCAATTACATGACATCTCTACATTTCAATTTTTTTCTGATAACCTTTACAGCACGGGCTTACACAGCTAGTAAAATATAATAATTTATTGCATATATTAATTTACAAGAACACCTGAAAGTAATTAATTATTAAAACCCAAACTAAAACCAGTAATTTACCAAATATGGAATGGATATGAAACAGTCAGTGAAACAAACAAAAAAAGGGAATAAAGCATTAACCAAAAAAAAAAAAAAATGAAACTAATAACAAAACAAGTAATATATTAAAGACAAAAACCAAGTTGAAATCTGCAGCTAAGGGTTAGTTAAACAGGCAAACAATCGCACAGCAGGAAAAACCTAACAGATCGCAAACAATGGACATCCAATAAATTTAAAATAAAACTTACACTCATCAATAAGGAAAATATTCTCAAACTAAACAAACAGCTACTGAAATATAAAAATTCTGATTTAAAGTAAGCTGCCCTAAGTCGAGAAATGTAATTATTTACTTTATGAGGTATAGGTGCATTTTAAATAAGAATAGTTGCGTCATATAGTTGAAATATTAAAATGCATGCTTAAATTTAACTGTTTTAAATCTGTATATTCTCAGTTGTAACAGAAATCGGTCATTTGTCTCCCAGTGATCAAGGTCCACAGAGGGCTACATCCCTTGCAAAGTATCTAAAATAAAATCATATTCATAATCACTGACTTTGAAATAGTCTAAAACAACTAACATGATGATGTTTAAAATGTATAATTTTTAACCTTCTGGGAGTGTTTCTTTGAGGGCAAAGACCACCGTTAAAGAATCAAATATGAAAAAAATGATCATATTCATGATCAACAAAGCTGTTATATGCTGTGGAAAGATGTGAAAAAAACATTAGTTTGCACTGATCAAGTTACAGATACATTAAATACTGTAGTGTGACCCTTAACACGTCCCACATCTTTATAGATAGAAAAGGTCTTGCGATATGCAGATAGATTTAAAGTCTTTGGCACCACATCTTATCGTTACGTAGCAACTTCCTGTATGTAAATTCTACAGTTGATAACAGTTTCATTGATTTCTTCAAGGTAAAGAAGAAATCACACAGAACATTCCCCTTACATAATTCCCTAATAACATCTCACGTTTCTCATTTACCTGCAGTCACAGCACGCTATCTGCTGGCTTCAGTTTGCCTACAGTTTGTCTTGTTTTACATTTATTTGCACTTTCAAGGCCCAGCCAAGCCCAACACCTCTTCTAAATGGCGGCCACTGATTGTTCTATATAGGAATCCATCAAAAAAACTCTTGGATGATAAAAATAAAGAAATAAGTGACATGTCCAGCTTCAGCTTATTGAGCAGATAGAAACCTTAACCCTTCTCTGTTCTCCTCTGCAAAATAAATGCAGTTTGACTCCAATACTTTTTTAATTTCATATTTCTTGCAGAAAAAAACAAAAGGGAATGGGCATGAAAGCCCCAGGTGATGGGACTGTCCAGATGGAAGCATTCAATGAAGAAGGTAGAAAAAGTTAGTATAATTAATTCTTAATGAGTATCAAATGTCGTCTGGTTTATATGCTCACAGATCAAGGTGATCAAATCGATTTAAGGATGAATAAGTTGGAAACTGAGTACAGCAGCACTTGTGACACACGTAGAATGTGGAACAACATAGTTGCTTGCAAAGTACAAATGGAAGCCAAATCATTTTGCATTCATATTTCTTCTCCATGTTGAGATTGAGGCTTTTTCATTTGTCTTTAAAAACAAAACAATGTAGTCGTTGGCCAAACATCTTTTTCAATTTTCTCATCTTTACCTGGGAGGACAGTTTCAAGAGTTAATGGTGTTAACCTGGGAAACTGCTGGTTCACGCTGGAGTGGGAGTCTGAGCAAGTCTCAGTAGAGTCCTGGGGTTGTTAACCCAGCAGTCTACCAGGCCACAAATGTGAAAGGAACTAGAAATTGAGCAGCAAAAAACATGGGGAAGGCACGTCGACCCAATGAAGCGGTCAGTCAGGCTCTGTGCGCTTCCAGTATATGTTGGGACACTCAGCTCCTGGATTAACATAGCAGTCTTTTATCATACAGTCTGTTAAATATAAAAGTATGAGATATGGATTTGTAGTATGCATGCGAATGCTCTTTGGTGCTTTTAACTTTTGTCTTTTTTTCCCTAGAAGATTGTACAACATCTAACAATGATAATGTCTATAACAATATCAGAAAATGAACAGTAAATAAGCAGGGTAAGTCTACTTCAGCCTTACAGATCATCAGGCTCACTCCACCAATTTCAAAAGTGTTATTTTTCTGGGGTTTTAATCTTTCTTCTTATGATGGGTTCATAATGTTGAACTTAATTACCTTTGTCCATGTGAGTTTTTCAGGGCAATACAATATTCCCCAAACTTTGCACATATTTTCAGCTAGAAGCTATAAATTGTCCCAGTATATGCACTAATGTGTGTGTAAAATGAGCCTTCTGGTGTGCTGGCATTCTGTCCAAGACTGGTTTCTGCGTTGTACCCAGTACTGCTCACATAGACTTCAACTCCACAATAGCATCATCTATAATGGGATAAGAGGGCTGCAAGTACATAGACAGATTTCCACTCCGAGTTTGGTTCTGAATCATTTCTCTTAGAAAGACAGTTAACCCTGTTGCCTGAAAAATCTATAAAGTTAGGTTTGGCTCCTGCCTGCTGTCTGTATGATTTTATTTTTTCTTTCTTCTCAGGTTTTCCTTCTGTCTGTCATGAGTGTGCCATGTCATGAAATGCCACGACTTCCAGGGTTGGTTCTCCTCTTTTAGCCATTGTTGGTGGTGTGGATCCAGTGATAGATATGAAAGACTTAAAAGATAAATGAATACATTTTTGCTTGCTTTCTGTACTACCCAATTACCCATTGTCCCTTGAAATGTGCTAAAAAATTAAGTGTTCCTTATTAGAATGCATGTAAGTTTAAAATATGATAATTATTTTTTTAATTTTATTATTAGGAATAACTTATTTTTTATTTAACTTAGCAAATGGCATACAACTTTGAAAATGTACAAACATCACCAAACTCCTTTTTAATCAAATATGCTGCCTATGTTTGTTGAAAAAACAAGGACAGCGTGAAATCTGTCATGTATTGTTTTTCACCAGCGGCTGAACTCATTTCATGTGGCATAAAAATGAGAAAATGTACAAATACAAAATATTTCAAAGGCTTTACTTATAGCAGTTTTAATGTAAGAGTTTAGATTTGCTTATTATTTGTATTGTATGTGCTGTATGTTGTCCATTTTCAGACATCCTCCTCCCTCATTCCAAACTCCATGCAACCTCCTGCCTCTTTCAAAATGGAGTCTGACTCCCACCAAAAACTACGTTGGCATTCTGTTGTCCAACAAAGCGCCGTCTTCTCTCATACTTACTCCATTACATCTGAGACCCAAAAACGAGAAAAATGCACGATAGGCTCGCCGGTTTTTACACCTCAACAATTTTAAAATGGGTGGGAATGTATTTTGGGTAGCCAATCGCAACATGTTCTTCCCCTTTTAACTTTCTTTGAAACTGCAGGTTCATTATGCACTTTACCGCTTTGCTTGTACAATGTTATATGTAATGTGCATTTTTACAGTCTGGTTTTTGTACATTGCCAGTTAGCTAACGTAAGACAGGGTTATGTTTACTCCCTTGATATTTAAAGAATCATTTGTTTTACTATTCCTATCATTTAAAATTAATCTATTATATTGCACATTTTAGGGGAAGTGATTTTGTTCTGTTTTTTGACTATTCTCATCATTTACAAGACAAAAAAACTATTCCCATATTGCAATAAAGAAAGTGCATCCCGTACAAGTTTTAAAATATAGCTATGGCAAATAATTACTGTAAGCAGGAATGTTTAAGGTACCATCTTAAAAAGTAAACTTGATTATAAATGAACCTTTCATAACATGCTACAACAACTGTACAAGCGAAATTTAAATGTGTAATCCAATCGAACCGCTTATTTTTATAACCTGATTATCAAATTCATGGTTGTGGGACAATGACAACGGCCACATTTTGAAAGAGCATAATATTTTCATGCCCACTTTACCCAATTAAGGGTTCATTCTCTGGCAGCTGGAGCCAATTCTAATATCCACAATCCTACAATGTAGAATGTATGATGTGCGAGGCTATTGGACAAGCAGGTTCGAAAATGGATGGACTATTCGTTTAACATTTTCCTGTACAAATGTAAGCTTTTCTAGTATACTGTGAGGGGTGTGTTTTATGCTCTTTTAAAATGTCACTTTCTCGTTTTTGTATCTGGGGTCTTAGGTAGGAGGCAGGAAAGAGGGGTAGGGTGTGGAGGTGTAGGAATAGGACTGGCAAGGGAGGCAATTACCTGGAGCTCCAAAATGGGATGGGATCCCTGAGTGAGTTGGTTTATATAAGTACTAACTGCAACGACTCATCTACAGGAATTCCCCTTGATGCACAGCATTTGCACACTACAACGACATGGTCAGAAACAGCCATGGGGGTATCCACGAAGCCGTGAGTCTCACTAAGCGCAGATGCAACATGAAGAGCAGCAGTTTTATGCTCCACTGTGTGTACGCTCACCCACTGTCTCGTATTAATAGCAATCCTTAGAGGAAAACGCGCAAGTGTTTTATGTAATAAAAAGAAGGAGTTACCGTCTCATGTAGGTTGTCATTCTCCAACACGTTTTCAGGCTGCTGCCTTCAAGTTGTTTAATGTTCATAAGATGACCTCGTAACTTTGAGTATGGCACGCCAGGTAATAAAGTAGCTATGTAGCTTAGTGATTGGTTGACAGCTGCAGCAACCTTGCCTCCTATTAGCCATTTTTGGCTCCTGGTTTCCTTTTTACAAGGAGAAGCTTTATTTCTGTTTGTAGGCCCTACCAATATTATTTTTGTTTAATATTGTTCAAGGCAGTTAAACCTTGGGGTTTACAAAAAGGGCAGACTTGACATTTTATTGGTTTATTGCACCGCAGTTTCTGTCTGAGCATTGGATTTACACTAACACAGATTTAGTGATTTCTGCGACTTTCTTCTTTAGTTTTTCTTTCCCACTGTTGCATCCTGACCAAGAACTATGATGGATTGTTGTAAATAAAATCTTCTTTTAACAACTACTTTACCTCTCTGTCTGTCTACTGTGGTCATGTATCGGCTACTAGAAGCACAACTGCTCCCTCAGGTAGGTTGTGACAGGATCCCAGTCTTTGTTGCGAGAGTGTCAGTGTTTGTGAAACATTACTTATTTCGTAATGGGAAATGTAATAAGAGACAATTTCAGAAGTTAAGAAGACCATTAACATGTCTAAATGCAAAAAAAAAAAAATGGAGTGGCTCAGTTTATTCAGGAAATTTGGAGATATCTGATTCGGCTTCAGTTTTTGCGGGCCTCACTGTAGTTCATTCACGGCCAAAATCAGCAGCACCAGTCCAGCCACAGGGTGAATGGGTAACAGCGAGAAGGTGGTCTCTGAAGTCCTGAGGGTTCCTGTCACTTTGGTTTCTGGTAAGAGAAGTTTCCATATTTAAAGTAATTTACTTGAAATCTGCCACATGCCAGGGGCCTCATGCATAACGCTGTGCGTAGAATTCACACTAAAACATGGCGTACAGACAAAAGCAGAAATGTTCGTATGCACAAAAAAATCCAGATGCATAAATCTGTGCGTATGCCAACTTCTTCCATTCCACGCGCCTGCTGCCACTCCCCAACTCCTCCCAGAATTACGCCACTTTGAATATGCAAATCAATATAAACAGCCCTTAAGCTCAGCATCTGTGAAAAGGCAATGGCAAAAGCAAGGGGGAAAACAGAAGAATTTCAGCGAATACCAAGTGGAGGCAAGGAAAAACGTACTATTTGTTGGCTTAAACAGTGCTATAAACAACAAAAGGAAGTTGATCGAGTGACGTAGAGTCGCACAGTGCCCGAAATAAAAAAGAAGTTGCCGTGAAAGGGCGAGTCGTAGCCCACTGTTTGAGTGTCATATGAAAGCTTATTAGGGTACAGGAGAAAGAAAAAAAAAATAGGGACACCGTGGGAAAAAAGCTCGATATGTCAACTTTAATCTCGAAATTTCCACTTTAATCACGTAATTTATTTTGTCATTAAAGTAGAACATCATAAACTTCATCTTAAAATTGTTTAATTTACTAGTTTCTCAAAAGTAGCACGTTAAATGCTTTGTTTTGTATGTGATCTTCTATGTGCTCTGTGTGTGAATCACTACGTGCTTCTTAAACAGGCTTTCTCTTCCTCAGACTGGACACAGAATCCATTACATTCATGATATTACAGCTCGCTGAATAATTTAAATACTGAGATGTATACTTGATATCATTTTCATGATGATAGGAGTTAAAGCATGTTATTAAACAAGGGAACACGGTGTTGCAGTGATTGTGACGAGCTGGCACCCCGTTCAGAGATTGTTCCCGCCTCACGCAAGATGCTTGCTGCACTGTGCGCAACCTTCGATGAAATAATTTATTGCAGCAGTACTGTCTTTTTCAAACGTATTAACCTCCAATTCCTGTCCTTCCTTTTCTTTCTTAAAGTAACCAATCGCCACACAATCAGCTCTTTAATAGTTGTCAAGCCATCTGTAAGCTTAGAACACCGATTCTTCAAAAGTTTTAAGGAACATTGAAATGGAGATTTTCAAATTTTAGAAGCCAAAATTCTGTACATTTTCAAAATTTGATAAATTCTTCCCAGACAGTCCATGGCACGTTCCCATGTCTGGGAAAATGAGGACGGTTGGGAGCCCTACTTTTTCATATATTTAGATTTTTAAATGTACTTTTCAATTCTATTATTGTTTTTCTATAAATCCTTGCTGTTTGTTTTCTTAATTTACTCTTTGCACTAAAATACACCATGTTTACCGTGCTGAGTTCTGGGGTGGGGGTGAGTTGAGGACCCCATGGAGATTTTTCACCTGGGGCCCCCAGAGTCCCAAGAATTGCTTCCTGGAAGATTGCACTTTGTTGGATGGTGGAATGCGGACACATTTTGCGTTGGAGGATGGAAGCCATTTTAAAAGATGCTGGGAGGAGGATGGAGTTTTGTCAGCTGGAGGAGGACGTCCTAAAATTGAAAAAATGATTTTAATTATTTACAAAGTAAAAGTTTCAACTATTTAATACTTTGTTTGGATTTAACCACTCTGCTGTTTTATGTTGTTTAAAGATATAAGATGATTTTCCATGAATTTATTCTGTCTACAGTTTAACTTAACAAACCATTTTAGATTATGTGACAGTTTGGGGGCGCTGTCGTCCCCTTGAACCCTCAGACGACACATCAGACACCAGGTAAAAGTCCAAATAATCGAATTTATTATAATAATAGTGTGCACCAAGCACCTCCACTCCACAATACTCCAATAAATCAATAATAACAGCAACAATAATAATAATAATAATAATAATAATAATAACTAATCCCTTACTCCCAGCAGCTCCGTCACACTTCCCCCCCAACTCTGGCTCAGCCTGCTGGGTTTCCCACAGTCCTTTAAATAGTCCTTGACCAGGAAGTATTCCTTCTCCGGGTCAAAACACCTTCTTCAGGTGTCCCGGAAGAACTGTGGGTTTCCGACCTTGTGACTCCTAAGTACTTCTGGGTTAATGTCACTATAATAATCCCCGGGTTGTTGGTGAGCTCCCTCTAGCGGCACCCACGGTTCCCAACAGGGCTGAAGAACCAGACTCCATGTCCCATGCTGCCCTGCAGGAATCCTGGGAACCATTTCTCTCCAGGGGAGCTACCATCTAGCGTCCCTGGGAATGTAGTGTCCTAAAAAGGCTCTCTCTTTTAGTTGAGGGATGTCCCGGCCAGACAGAAACACTGGCTGTCCCTCACAATTAATAAAACAAAGGTCAACATTAATGCAAACTGAATAATTTATTAACATTTATTTTCTTTATTTGTAGAAGAATTCATTTATTTCCTCGCAGTCAGGCCAGTGTAAACATGAAAATGTGTTGTAATCAGAAGTCTGAGAAAAGAGTTGTCAGTCAATGAGAAACACTGTTGCAGCAGGTGTTGCTCCTGTGGTAGCTAAACTTTTATTTTGAATGTAATAAATAAATTTTTCACATTAGGCCAGTTTTACAACTGAATGCTAAACCTTTTTTTTTTTTTTACAAACATCTGCTGTAGGCACATCTTCATCTGTTACTTCTGTGGTCAGAGATTGAGCAAGAGAGCAGCACATCAAAGAAAATGTAATACTAGACTGATAATCCGTCAAAAATGATAAGTTGACCTCCATCACAAATGGCTCTCCTAGTTTACTGGAACAGCAGTGCCCACTTCAGAACTCTGCAGGTTTTCTCCAACCATTAATGGGAGGCAGCAGATTGAATGTTTGATTGGCTTTCTCAGTACACAGCAGAGTCACAGATTCTGAGAAGGTCTAAGCCAACGCCTTGATTTCCTGTTGCTATTGTGAAATTCGGCATGGGGTTGATTAAATTATAAAAAAAAAAACTCTGATGATTCATGCAGATGAGAAGAGCAGTTAATAAATTTTCAGTTATTCTGATTTAAATATCAAAGATATTCTCGACAGTACCTACAATTATAGATAAATGTGTAAATCAATTTATGAGGCATTCAAAAATATAGAAATATAGTTTTAATGCCTTGCAAGATTCAGTGTCAAATTGTTGACTATGAATTTAACTAAGGATTGGGACTCAAATAATACAGAACTCGTCCAATCAAGCATCTCCATGTCTGTTACTGACTTCAGCATATTTTACATTGGTTTGTATTAAACTTTAAAACCCCTACTTCTCTGGCATCACAGTGTGTTCTTACATATTGCATGCACTTAATCAATTAGCATATCTGGTTCATGCTTTCTGCCACCATTACTAATATACTTCTAACACCTCAAATATTCCTTCTTTTCGATTCTCTTCTGTTCTTTACTGTAATCCAGCAGAGATAATTGGGTAAGGTGTTCATATTATTCCTTGTTTTAATTCTTTTTCAAAACTGATGATTCTGAGTGGCTCAGAGAAGGGACAGCCCTGGATACTAGAGCAGAGAGCATTAAGGTTCAAGCAAGCATTGCACATCATAAAGAAGCCCTGGTGCATTTTCAGCAAAGAGTAAAGTAAATGCCTTTAATTCAAGTCTAAATACAATACCAATGAAATATCGGGACGAAAACTGTCTTGTAAATAAGATTAGCATCCAGAAAATCCAAATCTAAATTAAAAGGCTTGTGATAGGACTTTTACAACTATGATAACTCAACTGAATTGTAAAGTAAAGCAGGATAATGTAAAAATAACTATTAAAAATGAAGAGGTCATACCTAGTGGAAACAACACACTGATATAGCAAGACAAGAATTAGATTGGAATCCTTTCTGGAGGAAATAAAGAGGAAGGCCAGGAAATACTTGGAAGAAGATGATGAAGATGAGGAAGAGGAAAGAAATTAGAATGTCACAGGAGAGATCAACAAAATGAGATGAGACAGAGGATGAACACATAGGGTCTGTGTTGTGTGAGGAGTAAAGTGAACAAGAAATACACAAACAAATTCACTTCAAACAAACATATGTGAAACATGGAAAGAAATCAGAGTTTCAGGATTGAAACACCCATTGACAATGACTTGAGAGAGAAGACATTTAAAACTAACCTCTGCTCCACCGTGACACTCTGATACAAATATCAGAGAACTGAAATACATTTTATTAGATTTCAATCAAAAAATAAAAATGGCACATGAGTCACTCCCTACACGTTCAATGTGGTTTTCTCGCTGAGCGCAGTGCACTGTGGCTGGTGGTCATTTCCTGAAAACTCAAGGACTGCAAGTGAAAAGCTGAAGATCTCAGACTTGAGATCAGTGGTGTGCAGTTTGACCTGAGGGCAAAATAAGGGCAGGATGAAGACCTGTGGCTTTTACCTTCTCATATGTAAGTAGAGTTATTGGTTTTAAAAGATTTAATTTACTGATACTGCAATTTGCCTTAACAACCCTTACAAAAATGAAACATATTTTTAAAAATATCTTATCTCTAATATTAATATAATTTAATATGTTGAAAATATATAAATTATCACCATTTTTGTATACTGCAAAATATTTTTCAAAATATAAAATACATTGCTTAGTATATATTTTAAAATAAAAGGAATAATATACTCTCCAGTATATTTCAGAAGGAAAATTTACAATATATTTCTAAAATATTTTAAATACTGGTTATAATGTACAATATATTGTAGTGAATATGCTGTACATTTCAATATAATTTTTATATATTGCAGTATATTTTAAATATATTATTTGGCCATTGGGCGCTGGGTGGTCTTGTGGCCTCAGAACTCCTACAGATTTTCATGTTTTTTTTCCAGCCCTCTGTGTTTTTTTTTTTTTTGTTTGTTCTCCTGGTCATCGGACCTTACATTATTCTTTGTTATTTAGTATTACCTAAACTTATTTTTATATTTCTATTTTTATAAACATTTCTTTCGTCATCTTGTAAAGCACTTTGAGTTACATCATTTGTATGCAAATGGGCTCTAGAAATAAATGCTGTTGTTGTTATTGCTATTATATTAATCTGGCATTGAAGAGACTATCCAATAGATATGCGTAAGGTGCTCCTTATACTGAGATCTGTCCTAAACCAAACTGCACCCTAACACGGTACAAATTCTAAACCCATTATAAATCTCGGACAAGTGAGTAATAAAGCTGAAATCTGCCATTTTTTTATCACTACAGTACTCTGATCAGAGTAGTTGGGTTAAAAAAAATATATCTAAGGAGCTTCTGAATTTTTTAATCTTCTTGCTTTTGACAGATTGAGTTGTCAGGATATGCAATGCGAGAATCTACAACTTTACACTAATTTACATTTTGCTTAATGACTAATTCTCTAATATTTCAGAGTCATTTTTATCTAAAATTATTAGCCTGTTAGTAGATGTATTCATCTTCAGACACTAATATTGAAGATACTTATATCTAACAAATTTTCCGCCGATAACTACTTAACACTAGAATTACCAGAGCCTACGAAAAAACTCGTAAATCCGTCCCACCTTAAATCGCTTCTTAAATCCTTTCACACCTGTCCACCAGCGTCCTTTGTCTTCTAAATGTGCTGATAAAGAGAAGCTAGAAGCAGCCGGCTATTCCATCCCCCCACCAATTTAGAACGTGCACAAACTTCTCTCAGCTCATGCCTTGATTGAGTATCTGGGAGTGGAGTGAAGTTTTACTTTACTTTTAACTGTTTTAATGTATGAGTTTATGTATTTTTTATGTGCATTTTAAACACTGAACTCATTGTGTGCAGAGTGAAAAGATGTTAATTTTTAAGAAAGTGAAATATTGAACTATATAATCCATCCATTATCCAACCTGCTATATCCTAACTACAGGGTCACAGGGTCTGCTGGAGCCAATCCCAGCCAACACAGGGTGCAAGGCAGGAAACAAACCCCAGGCAGGGTGCCAACCCATCGCAGGACACACACAAACACACACACACGGGGGACAATTTAGGATCGCCAATGCACCTAACCTGCATATCTTTGGACTGTGGGAGGAAACCCACACAGACACGGGGAGAACATGCAAACTCCACGCAGGGAGGACCTGGGAAGCAAACACGGGTCTCCTAACTGCGAGGCAGCAGCGCTACCCACTGCGCCACTGTGCTGCCCAACTATATAATCATTTGTTCATATTTAGGTATTCTGCTGTTTTATGTTATTCATAAACAGAAAGCCAGTCAGTCAGTTTATTTCCCAACCCACTATATCCTAACTACAGGGTCATGGGGGTCTGCTGGAGCCAATCCCAGCCAACACAGGGTGCAAGGCAGGAAATAAACCCTGGGCAGGGCACCAGCCCACCGCAGAAAACTGAAAGTAATTTATCAAATATTTATACAGTTAATGGATTACTTAAATATTAAGATTAATATTTTGAATAAGGTCAACATAAAGTCAAATTTAATAATTTTACAAAATCAGTTTCTTCATGTCTTTAGTATTTATATATTTCCTTGCACTCGGGCCGGTCTAAAACATTAAAATTTGTTTCAATTACAAGTCTGAGAATAGAGTTGTCACTCTGTGAGGAGATCTGTTGCACAAATGTTGATCCTGCAGTAGCTAAACTTTTATAAGTCATAAATATCTCTTGCACATATGGCTAATTTTAGCACTGAAAGAAAAACTGTTTTTTTTTTTTGTAAATGATTGCATCAGGAACATCTTCTGTCATTTCCGTGGTCAGACATCCAGCAAGTTAGCAGCACATAAAAAAAAAATTAATGCAAAACTAAAAATCTATCACGGGCTGACCTCCATCAAAATCCTAATTTACTGGGCCAGCAGTGCAGACTTCTGAACTTTGTAGATTTTCCCAACCATAACGTGATGCAGCAGACAGAATGTTAGATCAGCCGTCTCAGTCCACAGTAGAGTCACAGATTCTGTGTTGGCCTTAGCCGATGTCGTGCTTTCCTGTTGCTGTTGAGTGAATCACTGCTGGGCTGATTTCTTCTAGAAGTGTCTCTATTTGTCCATGGAGATGAGTTGAGCAGTTATAAAAATAATATCACTTATCTGGATATAAATATATAAACTGTTCTCAACAATATCTATAAGTATAAGTAACTGTGTCAGCCAGTTTTTGAGGTATTTGAATAAGCAGAAAAATAATCATAATGCCATCAATGAAAACAAAGTCAAATTTTTGACTGGGAATTGAAGAAAAGATTAGGACTGAAAATGTAAAAGTACATAAAATACAAAACTGACAAGGAGGTCTGCTGCACCACTGAGGCTTTACCAAACATGAGACGACACCGTGCTGTATCTTAACCTCCTCTGGTACCTCATTTGTTTCAGCCAAGTCCTTAACTGTTTTCATTCTTCAAATGACTGAACCACATGTGACGTGAAACTTGGAGAACAAGGCACACCTCTTCATGCTTCTCTTTATGTCTCTCACACACGTGTTTCTGATTCTTTTTTTAATTTTTCAGGCCTTCCTGTGTTGATGTCCTCAGCCCAGCATTCAGGTAAGTGACAGGAGATTTCTAGTCTGCCCCCACACTGACCCTCTTGGTCTGGTTGTCACACTCACCATTCTTGCTTATTACCCTCAGGTTACTGTCTTTGTCTTAATCTGATACTTTCATTTTCTCTTCCATCAGAATCAGAAACTTTATTGCTTTATTTATTTCTTTATGGTTCTTTTCATACACAGAACTGTAGATCTCTTCACTTAGCCACATACCACATGCACTTCAGAAGAGGTCATCCACCTGAAACTAAGCTTGTTCACGCCCGGCCAGTACTTGGATGAGAAACCAACCAGTAAAAGTTTGGGTTGCTGCTGGAAGAGGTGCTGGCGAAGCCATAAGGTGGCGCTAACTCTCTGGTCTGAGTGTGAATCCCAATGTCCCAGTGCAGAGAAATGGCACCATCCTTTGACTGAGACATAAAACCAAGGTTCTGACTCTCTGTGGTCATAAAATACTCCTGATGTCCAGGCTAAATTGTCCACCATGGCCTAGTCATTCTGACCCTCTAATCATCCTCTATCTCTAATTGGCTATCTCTCTCACAACTTCACCATCTTATAGCTAATGCGCAGTGAGCGTACTGTCACAAAATGGCTGCTGTTGTATCATTCACGTGGGTGCCGCACATTAGTGGTGGTTGAAGTGGCTCTGCACTCACTTTGTAAAGTGCTTTGAGTAGTGAGAGAAGTTCTATAAACAGTTGTCACACACGTCCGAGTAGGAGGCAGCTAAAGGGCCTGAGTGATAGCAATTTCACGCCAGACCAGAGGGTGACGGGGTGCACTGACTGATTCCCTCAGTTCCTTGCAGACCAGGCTCGGGAAATCCCATCTGGTTCCGGCACCTCTGAAGACATCACTTCTGGTTCCGGCGCCTATGATGATGTCACTTCCAGTTCAGGCATCTATGATGATGTCACATCCAGTGCCTATGGTGATGCCACTACCATTCTCAGCACCTATGATGACGTCACTTCCAGTTCCGGCGAAGATGACGTAATTTCCTCCACATACAAATAAAGACACCATCTTTGATACCAGAGAGTTAATTCTATTGTGGATCTGAATCAGTGAACATCTCTGTTCAAATTTAAACCATTTTACAGCCTTGGATCAATATATGGGTGGCTGCCCTAAACCTTCATGATGTCTGTGACTCATTCTTGTGATACAGTATATGTAAAGAATTATTATTATTATTATTATTATTATTATTATTATTATTATTATCTAAGTAATTTAATGAGATTTGTTTATTTGCATGTTTTTGGTTATCTTGTGGGGTTGGTGCCATTCACATTCATAGCCCGAGGATGTTTGCAATCACTGATGTCACAGTTTTTAATTATTTATCCAACATTTACTTTCTTCAGTATGTAAATTGTTAACATAATCTACTTTAACTCATGAAGACACATCACTGCAGTACTAGTGTGTAGCATCTTTCCCCTTTTATCATCATATTGAAATATTATTTATCACATCTGCCCAATAAGTGACACTTATTTTTCTTATCCTGGCAATTTCTAGGCCTGCATCTGCATTTTTGTTTTCTAATTTCTCTCTGGAATTTACATTTCAAAAGGTTTTCTTAGAACAGAAGCAAACATTCGTAGACAGTGATGTGGGGCAGATGACTATGCAACGACTTCACAATGTACACTCACTGAGTAAATTATTAGGAACACCTGAACATCTGCTTATCCATGAAATTATCTAATCAGCCAATCATGTGGCAGCAGCACAATACATAAAATCAGGCAGTTAGAGGTCAGAAGCTTCAGTTAATGATAACATCAAACACCAGAATGAGGAAAAAATGTGATTTCTGTTATTTCAACTGGGGTGTCATTGTTGGTGTGTAATTGTGTGCATGCTCATCTCCTGGGTTTTTCACACATAACAGTCTGTAGAGTTTATTTAGAATGGCGTGATAAAAAAAAAACAAAAATCATCCAGTGAGTGTCAGCTCTGTGGACAGAAACATTTCATTGATGAGAAAGATCAGAAGAGAACAGCCAGACAGGTTTGAGCTGGCAGAACAGCTGTGGTAACTGAGATAACCAGCCTGTACAACAGTGAGGAGAAGAAGAAGAGTATCACACAACACTTTGAACCTTCAGGTGGAGGGGCTACAACAGCGGAAGACCACATCAAGTTCTACTTGTATCAACCAAGAACAGAAAGCTGAGGCAGAAGTGGTCACCTAAACTGGACAGCTGAAGACTGGAAAAACGTAGTCTGGTCTGATGAATCTCAGTTTCTAGTGAAGCACACAGATTATAGGGTCAGAATTTGACACCAACAACATGAATCCAAACACCCAGCCTGCCTTGTGTCAACAGTCCGGGCTGCTGGTGGTCCTGTAAGGGTTTGTGAATTTGTTTCTTGCCACATTTTCAGCCAGTTAATTCCAATCAGTCACTGCTTGTACATCCTTTATGGTCACAATTGATCCATCTTCTAATGGCTACTCCCA